>CM035423.1:70940752-71060752 GCA_020310875.1 Ceratopteris richardii | reverse complement strand
TGTCCTTTTTTTTTGGAGCTTCAAGTAGCGTGGCCAAGGATGTAGTGTGAAAGATGAAAGAAAGTTAGTATAAACGACAAATCAAGTAACTATCATGTGGAATTAAATGGCTTTCTGCAATAATTCGGGTGGATTTACACCCCTTTGTGTTTTGACCTAGAATAGAATTTCCATTTAGATAGAGCTTCCTTGCTTGTGATCCTTCATTATTTTAGCTTGATAAAAACGTGGTTGGTTGGTTTTCCAAAGTAGTCGCATTCAACTTGATCTTTTTCTCCCTATTCATTCACGCTTCTAGTTTCCTCTACCACTTGTGTTACTTGCAAAGAAGACTTAGGCTTCTTCATGTACACAGTGCACATGTGGAATAAGAAACTAAACATAGGTAAGGAAAATCTAAATCACGGTTTTCGTAGATAGAATTAAACAAAGAAATAGAAAAAGCAACATCATGAGTCTTCAAAATGTACCATATTATTTTGGCTAGTATGGGAAGATGCAAGTGATGAGAAAAGCACACCTAGCTTAGAAGATCTCTTTTAAGTAGGATCCATTTTACTATTCCCTATAACACATATTTCATGCAAAACATTGTATCTATAAAGTAAAGTAGATCTCGGCAAAGAAGAAAGTCCATTTTAGACCTCTACGTAGAATAGAGATTCTAGTCAATATATCAAGTTATACTTGGAAAACGATTTATTAAAATAGCTGAAACTAGAAAGAGAGATGGATAAGTACCTTGTTCAATCAGAAAAATGAAGCTACCCTTACTATATTCCTACTGTAGAGATATATCTCTTTTATATTTAACCCAAAATCAAAGAAAGAGTGACGAAGATGGAGAAACAAGTACAGGAAGGCATCTACCCGATGTCTTTTGGAACTTATGAAGTATAGAGGTAAAGCTTCTTAATGTCATCACTTTATTAGATTGAAAGGCACTAGGAGAGTACATTAGAGTACACCGTATCTGAATATAGAAACTAGATCTTAAAGATACATAAGAACAACTATCAGACATGGAGGTTTAGATTATCTAGCTTTGTCATGGGAAAAGGTTTATGGGGACTTATAAGTGGAACAAATGCTCAGCTTAGATTGGGGGATAATCCAACGAATAATCATTGAGGATCTTCAAAGGATGGTATGAGCGTTAAAAGAGGGCTATTTTCATCCAATTTGAGTATCTTATCAATGTAATCATAGGGGATATTCAAGAACTAAAATGAAAGTGTTGGGAATCCTTGAAAGTAAATACTCTACTTTCAAAAGATCTAAGAATATCCAATTAAAGAATGAACTCAAATATTTGAGGAGCTTAGTACTAGGATCAATGATTACACTATGAAAATCAAGGAAGTAATGGATACATTGGGATGCGTAGGTTGTCACATAGATGATCATGACCTAGTAATATATAGTTTGAATGGACTTAGGGATGATGTGGAATGGAAGGATTTCACCACATTTTCGTATGTGAGAGATAATTTTCTAAACTTTGAGCAACTACTACCGTCAATGGTAACTAGTGAGATGAACAATTGAGGCTCAAAGGGCAATGAGTTCCAATCATTGAATGTAGGTAATGGAAGAGGTAGATGAATAAATCTCGGTAGAGGCATATTAAGGAAAGGGATCGCATAATGGACACTCTAATGAAGTTCAAGGGGGAAAGTTCTCTTCATCAAGAAGAAGAGGTAAGTATAGATGAACAAAAGGAAGGTACAATCAAACTTGAGACAACAACAACTGAGATGGATGCTACGTATGTGGCAAGCATGGCCACTATGGAAGGGATTTCTATTATAAGGAATGAAAGCATGTTATCCATGATGCACATGAGTTAATATGAGACACTAGGCTCAAACATGTGGTAAATTGATAATGGATGCAAAAATCACATGAGTTGTAACAAGGAATTCTTTTCAAATATGCAGGTACCATCAACCAAAGAAAATGTGGAGACATTTCATGGTGAAATATAGGTAAGGAAAAAATAAATGGTAGATAGAATTAAACCAAGAAATATAAATAAAAACATCATGAATCTTCAAAATGTACCATATTATTTGGCTACTATGAGAAGATGCAAGTGATGAGAAAAGCACACTTGGCCTAGAAGATCTCTTCTAAGCTAGGATCCATTTTACTATTGACAATAAGAAATATTTCATGCAAAACATCATATCTATAAAGTAAAGTAAATATAGGCAAAGAACAAATTTAATTTTCTACGGCTTAATAGAATAGAGATTTTGTTCGCTATTAAAAGTTATACTTGGAAAACGATTTATTAAAATAGTTGAAGCTACTAGGAGAATCGGATAACTACCCCATTCAATCACCAAAATGAAAGTACCCTTAATATATTCCTACTGTAGAGCTATACCAATTTCATATTTCACTACTAGAAATAGGGTGGAGTAGCAACGCCCCCCAATGGAAAAAAAGTGGATCTCGTCACTTATGCGACACTAGTGATGAGACTTCTTTTTATTAAAAAAAAAACAATGATTCGTTGCATAAATGATGCATAGTTTCGCTTATGCGATGCTATAAATGTGTGTCGCAAGGAGCATCACTAGGCAGTGATGCTTTTATCGACATTGGCAAACTACTGCCATGCTGGAGCATCACATACTCGACATCCTGATATTTCAGAGCATCATATAAGCAAGAATCTGGAATATTAAAAAAAATCGATTTCTCTCGATACATTTGTGTCGGGATTAGGATGAGAGAGAGAGAGAGAGATCGACCCTACCAAATTTAGCACACACCTCAAAGGAAGCAAGGTATGCACACACACACATACACACACAAATTTACACATACATGTACACATGCATACACACACACACATAGACACACACACATACACATATACACACACACATACACACATAGACACACACACACATACACACATAGACACACACACATAGACACACATATGCATATTAGACACATACACACTGACACACACATACAAACACACATCCACACAAATTTCCGCACACACACGCATCATATAAGCGAGAATCTGGAATATTAAAAAAAATCGATTTCTCTCGATACATTTGTGTCGGGATTAGGATGAGAGAGAGAGAGAGAGATCGACCCTACCAAATTTAGCACACACCTGAAAGGAAGCAAGGTATGCACACACACACATACACACACAAATTTACACATACATGTACACATGCATACACACACACATAGACACACACACATACACATATACACACACACATACACATATACTTACACACATACACACATACACACATAGACACACACACACATACACACATAGACACACACACATAGACACACATATGCATATTAGACACATACACACTGACACACACATACAAACACACATCCACACAAATTTCCGCACACACATACACGTGCGTACACACATATATATACACATACACACATATATGCACACATGCACACATACACACATAGACACATACACACATATACACAGATTTACACACACACATATACACACTAATTTACACACACACACACATACACATGCATACACACACATATACACACATAAACACATGCATACACACATAGACACACACACATACACACATAGACAAACACACATATACATACACACACATATACACACACACATAGACACGTACACACTTACACACACACACATCCACACACATTTACACACACAGACACACATGAATACAAACATATATATAGATACACACATATATAGACACATAGACACACACATACACACATAGACACACACACACATACACATATATACACACATAGACACGCACATACACACATAGACACACACACACACATACACATATACACACACACACATACATACATACTTACATGCATACACACACATACACACACATGCATACATATGGATATATAATCCACATGCATATGCATACATACATGCTTACATGCATACACACACATACATATACACACATAGACACACACACACTGAGAGACACACACACACACATAAACACATATACATGAATACACACACACACGTAAAATGACATATACACACATATGCATACATGTATACATATGCATACATAATGCATATGCATATGCATACATACATACTTACATGCATACACACATACACACACATACAAACACATGCATACATATGCATACATAATGCACATGCATATGCATAGATACATGCTCACATGCATACACATACACACACATAGACACATACACACACATAGATACATAGACATATAGACACATGCATACACATAGACATACACACATACACACATACACACATAGACACACACAGACACTTACACACATAGACACACATATATACACACAAATTTACACACACACATACACATGCATACAGAGACATACACAGATACACAAATAAACACAAACACTTACACACAGACACACACACATAGACACACACACAAACATACACACATACCCACACACACACACTCTTACACACATACATAGACACACTTACACATGCATACACACAGACATACACACATAGACACACACACACACACATGTACACACATAGACACACACACACATACACACATACAAACATACACACTTCGACACACACAAATACACACACACACATATATAAACACACACATACATACATAGAAACATATAGACTTACACACACGCATACACACATCCACACACATAGACACAAAGACATACAGACATAGACACATACACACACACTAACACACATACAGAGACACACTCACTCATGCATACACACATACCTCTTTGCACCTCCTTTTTGCGTGACATTAAACCCATGGATCAACTCATATCGGAGCGCGTAGAGACCAAAGTCTTGTAATTTGTGGTCTCTATGCGTCCCTACAACCATACAACTCCACCCAATCCATGGGATTGAGGAAAATATCCAATATCTAACCTTGGAAAATCCACTATAGGGTTATCACTACTACCCAAGGCTACGTAGATAATTTAATATTTTGATTCTTTTGTTAAACTCCTTGTTATCCAATAGTGTAATCGATGACCACATAATGCTTTAGGAGAAATCTTATTCACTGAGGGATGAGGAAAGCATTGAACATGGAAGCTCTTAAACCTTTGTGTATGAAAGGCAACCCTTACCCATTTTTAGTAGTCGCTGATCCTGAAAACATTAATTTGGAAGGAACCATATTCAAGGGCCAATTCTTGAAGAAATGATCCTCGTCTCCATTCTACTGTTTCCTCTCTAGTTAATTTGTACAAGTGCGTCTCTAGCTAATTTCTATACGTGCATCTCCATTATTTTCATGTGTTAGTACATGCTTAGATTTTTCTTTCGCATGTGTACTCTCTACAAGCTCTCACTAGAAAGAGTATAGAAGGTCGACCACAAGAGATCATTGATGGTACGGAAGCACTTGAGGAATGTGTCAAAAACTATATTCAAACCTTGGGATTGAGGAAAATCCACTACATAGGGTTATCCCTACTCTCTAAGGGTACAGAGATAATATAAATCCAAAGTAAGGAAAAAGCGAGAAAAGAAACAGTTATAGTGCCAAAATTCTAAATACGTTGTCGGGAAGGAGGTCGGGCAGGAAGCCGGCACTAGGGTTGGATCAGGCCCCTCTCTAGAGCACCGTTCCCACTGTCCTCCGAGCGGCGTCTGCGCGTTGGGCGCCTCGCCTATGCTCTCTGGAGCGTGCGCGATCCTCGTAGGGCCCCTTGTCCCTCGGAAGTGTCGAGACGTGCGTGCGTACGCGTGGGACCGTGGGCATCAAAAAGAGACGATCGGATACCACAGTGATACACGGAATGCAGATGAAGCCCAACGATACAACGGAAATGAAACTGAAGCCTCCAATAAAATGAATGATACAAACAGGCCGCTACGAGGATCGTGCACGCTCTAGAGAGCACAGGCGAGGTGCCCAACGCGTAGATGCCGCTCGCAGGACAGCGGGAACGGTGCACCAGAGAGGGGCCTGATCCAACCCCGGCGCCGACTTCCTTCCCGACCTCCTTCTTCCCGACACCTGAACCCGATGTGAAGCGAGGCGGTTGCCCGATGATCTTCGACGCGTCACCTACTCCTTGAGAAGACAAGACAGGAACCTCTGCATCGGACAGAGACTCCAGGTACTAGCATTTTAGGTTATTTGATTTTTTGCATTGTTTCATACACACATTGAACAGAAAGACTATCTTGTTGTCTGAGTTTGAGCATTCACTATCTCCACTAGTTTAGTCCATATACCTGTGCACAAGAAACTAAAATGAACAAAATGATTGAGGAACAGTTTAAGAGATATGAAGAACGAATTAAGGAAATAGAATTTAACACGAATGAATCTATAAAATCAAAGTTTGGTATTATTATGACCCTAATGCAAACTATAAATGCAATATCAGATACTATTCAGTTAATGGGCATAAGTATTAAAGACCTAAAAAATGAAATGGATTCTGAGATTTCTGAATTGAGAAATAAGGTTGACCTGTTGACAAACCAAGTGAATGACCTACAAGTATTGAAATGTGATAATGAGCATGAGGTAAAAGTCCAAGGCATATCTGCACAAAAACAATCATTAGGTCTTAGAAAATCCACGCCTAGAGTGACACCTAGGAAATCAAATGGGGATGAGAAGAGACCTATAGGTTGCTTTTGGTGCGATCAGTTTGGGCATATGTTTTGGGATTGTCTAGCATATGAGAGTGCATGCAGACATAGAATTGTAAGTGAGCATGAAGGAAAGATTTATAAATATCAAGAGGAGATACCTTTGCATTTGAATGTAGGAAAAGGTGGGATGAAAGAGTATTTCGAGAAGACCAAATCTAAATCAAAATCATTTCAAAAGATATGGAAACCAAAAACTCATGAAGATAATAGATCTGATGAACAAAAGAGCTTTCTAACTATTGAGATTCAAGGGAAATCTAGTGAAGAAACCAAAGGTAAACAAATAAAGGTTGAGAAGCAAAAAATCGAGTAGATATTAAAAGAGCAAATAGAAATAGATCATAAAGGAGAGTCTGATAGAGAGATTCAAGAGAAATCAAAGAAAGATCAAGATGTATATGTATCATTTGATCCAAACCTTTTAACTAATGAGAATCTATTTGATCAAGACAAAGTTGCAAAATTACAATCCCAAATGAACTTTGATAAACAGATTGAACTAGAAAAGAGTGAAGAAGAAATTCAAGAAGATACAAAATCTGATAAACGAGTTAACAAAGCGGAAAAAGAGTTGCTTGATGATATTATCAAGCAAATCGAGGGAAGTATAAAGACAACTTCAAAGACTTCTAAGAGTTTGAAGAAGAATAGAAGAAGTAGAAACCTAACATTTCAAGACATATTTACAAACCTTGAATGATGATTGAAGTAGAATCATAATAAAAATGCATGAGAATGATCAAGACCTATTGAATGATAAAGATTGATGATAATGCATGATGGTGATTGATGAAAATGGATGATGATGATTATGATGACTGACAATGATGGAAGAATAATGATTGAATGATGATGATTGTTGATGATGTTTGATGATAATGAATGATAATGATTGAAGATTGATAAATGATGATGATAGGTAATGATGATTATGATGATAATGATGGTTACTGATTGATAAATGATGATTAATGAATGATGATGATGATGAAAATGATAATGATTCATGATGATGATTATAATGATTATGATGCTGGAGGATACTGATGACACTGGAGGATAGTGATGATGCTGGAGGATGCTGATGATACTAGAGGATATTGATGACATTGGAGAATATTGATGACACTGGAGGATACTGATGACACTGGAGGATACTGATGATGTTGGAGGATATTGATGACAGTGCAGGATACTGATGACACTGGAGGATACTGATGACACTGGAGGATACTGATGATGCTGGAGGATACTGATGACATTGGAGGATACTGATGACACTAGAGGATATTGATGACACTAGAGGATAATGATGATGCTGGAGGATACTGATGACACTGGAGGATACTGATGACACTGGAGGATATTGATGACACTGGAGGATACTGATGACACTAGAGGATACTGATGATGCTGGAGGATACTGATGATACTGGAGGATACTGATGACACTAGAGGATACTGATGCCACTGGACGATATTGATAACATTGGAGGATACTGATGATGCTAGAAGATACTAATGACACTAGAGGATACTGGTGATGCAGGAGGATACTGATGACACTAGAGGATACTGATGACACTGGAGGATACTGATGACACTAGAGGATACTGATGATGCTGGAGGATACTGATGACACTCGAGGATACTGATGACACAGGAGGATACTGATAATGCTGGAGGATACTGATGACACTAGAGGATACTGATGACACTGGAGGTTACTGATGACACTGGAGGATATTGATGACACTAGAGGATACTGATGAGACTGGAGGATACTGATGACACTGGATAATACTGATGACACTGGAGGATACTAATGACATTGGAGGATACTGATGATGCTAGAAGATACTGATGACACTAGAGGATATTGGTGATGCTAGAGGATACTGATGACACTGGAGGATACTCATGACACTAGAGGATACTGATGACACTGGAGGATACTGATGATGCTGGAGGATACTGATGATACTGGAGGATACTAATGACACTAGAGGATACTGATGATGCTGGAGGATACTGATGACATTGGAGGGTACTGATGACACTGAAGGATAGTGATGACACTAGAGGAATGACATTGGAGGATACTGATGACACTGGAGGTTACTGATGACACTGGAGGAATGACATTGGAGGATACTGATGACACTAGAGGATACTGATGATGCTCGAGGATACTGATGACACTAGAGGATACTGATGATGCTGGAGGATACTGATGACACTGGAGGAATGACACTAGAGGATACTGATGACACTAGAGGATATTGATGACACTAGAGGATACTGATGATGCTGGAGGATACTGATGATGTTGGAGGATACTGATGACATTGGAGGATACTGATGACACTGGAGGATACTGATGACAGTGGAGGATACTAATGACACTGGAGGATACTGATGACACTGGAGGATACTGATGACATTGGAGGATACTGATGATTCTGGAGGATACTGATGACACTGGAGGATACTGATGGCATTGAGACTGGTGCTGATGAAGAATGATAGACCATGAAGTTGAAGAAAGACTGGACCGATCAATAAAGAAGATGAAGCAAAATAACCAGGTGAAATGTTTCTGATTTGAGATCTGTTTTCTTTCTGATAGAGCATATGCATTGCATTTATGTGTGAGATAAAGATATGTATGAATTTATGAAAATCATGTAGAATGAGGACAACAAATATCTATTATGGGTTTGCATGAAGCATGAATGACTAGAAATTATATGAATTGAATCAGTTAGCAGACTAGAGTTTTTTGGGAGTAAAATCTTGGGGATGTGATGGCATGCTTAGACCGAGTGCATGTATATGCTGATTGATTTGAACACTTAGTGAGTGGGAAACTTTGGATTCTACTATTTATTTCTTATGAGATCTTACCTCCATATGGATCATGATTTATGAAAAACCTTCATACTCAAGCCAGCTTATATGTGTGTGCATGTTGTAAGTGCGCTGCGATGGGCTAGTAGGCGGGTGGAACCACCTTGGTCGGGTGATCAAGGCCACGAGCCATAGCTAGTTTCGTCGTAGGCCTGACCTATTTGTTGTCATGCGCCTACATGGGTCGGTAGGCGGGTGGAGTCACTCTGGTTGGGTGGTCGGAGCCACGAGCTGATGTTGATTTCATGTAGGGCTGACATTCTGTATGTTGTGCGCTATGTCGGGTCGGTAGACAGGTGGGGTAAACTTGGCCGGGTGGACAAGTCCATGAGTCGCACCCGATTTCGACATAGGCCGATTTGTGAAAATGAAAGATAAAAAGAAATGCTGAGCTGAGATGAAGTGGAAAATAAAGAAAGAGAAAAAGAAAATGAAAAGGAAAAAAGAAAAGAAAGAGATCTAATGGAGAGTTGGACAGGTAGGAGATAAATAGTGGGAATAAAGGTATATTCTACAAAATGAGTTAGTAGAAACATATGTATATGCTAGTACTTAGAATGAGTTACTGGATCTGAACCAGTTGAACAAACAGAAGATCTAGAAAGCCAACACTTTATTCATGTGATTACTTGTCAGATTCTAGATGCAGAAACATAGTATGATATTTGTAAAGCTTGAATCTGCATGATTTTCCAAAATTTATATTAATCTTCATAAAATTGCATGTACTGCATGAGATCACGTTTTGATTTTGAAAAGAAAAACATAAAAAGTAAAAAGTGTTTCAAAAGAACCCTGATATGCTTTTGTTGGATCTTGCAAGTTGGCCCATCGGGACGATGTGCAGGTCTAGCGGGGGCAAATGTCGGGATGAAATCCGGCAGGGAGTGTGCATTGTTTCTTTCAAAATTGATTGATTTTATGAGTTTTGTGTGGTGTTTTCACTGAGAAAGTGATAAAAATTGTACATGTTTTGACTGATTTAATTGACTGTGAGATGCAGAACCATGTGATTTCTGTAAATAGTCCATGAAACTAAGTCTAGCCCCATGGAGACCCTAGGTTGGAACCTTAGTTTTGTCATTTACCATAAGTGTAGCCCTTGGAATTTATTTAATTTATGTATAAAGTGTGAAAGCAAACCTTAGTTTAAGAAAATTAAAAAGAGAAAAAGAAAAAGAACCAAAAGTAGAAAAAGAAAAATTGAAAAATAAAAAGAGGAAAAACCAAAAATAGAAATAAGAGATGGGATTTCCCAAAAATAGCAAGCGAACATGCAAGGTGGTCTGAAAATAGAAAGCTAGACAACGAGGCTAGAAGATTCTAGAGAAGTCCTACATAGGGGAAGGCCTATAAATAGCTGTTCTAGCCTTATTTGTTCCTCCTCGTGGGTCTTGCTGTGGATCTTCCTACCAAGTATGTCCTTGTCCATTTCCGTTCAATCATCTTCTTACTCAAGCATTACGGTAGTGCATCTACGGAGAGACTAAGATCCGATTATGCGTAGGGGAATTCACATGAGCTTAAGAGCTTCCATGCTTTCAAAGAAGAGGGTAGCTTATGGGCATAGCAGGTATAGAGGTAGAGAGAGAGAGAGCAAGCTGGTCTGCCCTGACTTTTTTTCTCCATCCTTTTGGAGGCCATTATTGCTCTATTTTATATCTGGCATCTGAATTAGCATTTCTGAGAGAAGACCTGAGCATTGAGACTTTGGACGTCTGAGATGCTGGAGCATGTCGGCGGTGCTGTCAGAATTCAGAGAGAATGCTGGCGCTGTTGACTCTTGTGCAACCCATCTTCAACGCTGCAGAGACTCCCGGAGAACTCGAAGATAGAAAGGTGCACGGTACACCATAGTCATACGGCATTGCGCAGGAAATTTCGGGCCTGTTATGTATTGTAGAAGGTACAGAAGGGCAGGTAGTGACACGCTGTAGAGAGGAGAGAGAGGAAGCACTTTGGGCAGGGTGGCTGTTGTGCATCAGAGAATCGGGGGACGCATCACTGCAGGGCAAATGATTAGAGAGAGATGAGGAGCTGGCTTGCGGCGCGCTGTTGTCAGCATTAGATGGTAGGAGATAGTGTTGGCACTGGGGCAGCTGGAGTTCTGTGTGAGAGAGAGAGAGAAAACTGAGGGAGTTGCCGCAGATGCGCAAGGAAATCCAGACGCGTGCATCGTGTATGCGAAGGAGAGAGAGAGAGGTTATATTGGTCGGTGGCGATAGACGAATCTGGCGTGCTGTAGAGGGAATCGAGAGTTTGCAGAGAGAGAAGGTCGTAGAGCTGGCGGTGACGCGATGGAACTATGGGTCATATACAGATAGAGAGAGATCTCCGTGATGGCAGCCCTTGACGCTGAATCCGGCAGACAAACCTCGAGCTTATGGTTGACCCGCGGAGAGAGAAAGACTCCAGCGGTGGGTGCCGCGCAGGTGATTTCGGAGGAGAGAAGTTGAGCAGTGCAGAATTTAGAGAGAGAGAGAGACACGGAGACAGGCTGCGCATAGGAGAGAGAAAAGAGGCATGCTTAAGATGCGCACAATTGAGGACGGAGGAGAGAGAGAGGTCCACAGCGGCTCTTTTCACGCAGGGAGAAAGATGAGTCGATTTGGAGCTAGACATGCATTATAATTGAAAAAGAAAGCTCGGTGGATTGAAAATGCTATGAGAGAACAAAAATGTGAGTTGATGGGTATGAGATTTAAATAAATTACGACCAATTAGCATTAAGAGTTCAATGTTAATAAATGGTACATGAGTCGATTTTTTTAGGCTTACTCGAAAACAGAATGTGTCCAAAGATACATCAACCTATCCAAGATCGTTAAAAAACTTTTTTTGTGATAAAGTAACAGAAGCCAAAATGATGGTTAGTGCTTGCATCATAAGCATGTGTAACCACACACTTTGTGAAGAATTGAACTTTATTTTTTTATGATCATGGAGGGTAGAGAAGAGAAATGGCGGGAAGAAAAGAGAAGACGGAAAGAGAGATGGAGGGTAGAGAAGAGAAAAGGAGGGAAGAGAAGGACAAGAAAAGAAGTATTTAGAAATTATGCTTATGTCTATGTGTATGTCATTCAAATAAGATTTATACCCTAATCCCCGTGGGTTTCTTCTGTGGAACGCTCCTCCAGGTATTGAGGTTAATGATTTCAAAGATTATATGAACTCACGAAAGCGATTGAAGACTGAAGATAAAGATTGCCCCGTGGTCTTGCTTGTGGAACCTTCCTACAGGTTACTGTGTGATTGGAGGCTATTGCGATTTATGAAGTAAACAAAATCATTTGATGAAGATTTGAAGCAAAGATTTGAAGTAAAGATTAAAGAACAAAAGACCTGAAGTAAAGCTTGGACCGTAAAGACCGAAGCAAAAGTCCCGTGGGCGATTTCTCGCACTGTAGCAAGGGGTCTAGTTTATATTGGCTGATCCGCACTGTAGCAGCGGCATTTATATTGTATCCCCATACCGCACTGTAGCGGTTTTATTGTACCATCGACCTGCACTATAGCGGGCAGCATTGTATCATTGAGCTCCGTGTTTACTATTGTACTTGGATTTCTTTCCCTTTCGACACCTACGGTCTCACGCCTTCGTCTCGTCACTTCCGAAGGGCAGGGCCCTACGAGGATCGCACACACTCCAGAGAGTCTAAGCGATGCGCCCAACGCGCAGAGGCCGCTCGTAGGAAAGCGGGAACGGCGCGCACCAGAGGGGCCTGATCCAACCCCAGTGCCGGCTTCCTGCCCGACCTCCTTCTTCCCGACAACATAAGGAACTTGCAATAAAGAAGTTATACACGTAATATATATGCATCGAGAAAGCACTAGATCATCTACATAAGTTAGTTGTTTTTGTCCCTTTTTTGGAGCTCCAAGTAGAGTGGCCAAGAATGTAGTGTGAAAGATGAAACAAAGTTAGTATAAAAGACAAATCAAGTGACTATCATGTGGAATTCAATGGATTTCTACAATAACTCGAGTGGATCTACACCCCTTTCTGTGTTGACCTAGAATAGAATTTCCATTTAGATATAGCTTCCTTGCTTGTGATCCTTCATTATTTTGGTTTTATAAAAAGGTGGTTGGTTGTTTTTCCAAAGTAGTCGCATTCAATTTGATCTTTTTCTCCCTATTCATTCACGCTTCCTGTTTCCTTTACCATTTGTGTTACGTGGAATAAGAAACTAAACATAGGTAAGGATCTATAAAGTAAAGTATATACTGGCAAAAAAGAAAGTCCATTTTAGACGCTAAGTAGAATAGAGATTCTAGTAAATATATCACGTTATACTTGGAAAAATATTTATTAAAATAGCTTAAACTAGCAAGAGAGTTGGATAAGTACCTTGTTCAATCAGCAAAATGAAGCTACCCTTACTATATTCCTACTGTAGAGATATATCTCTTTTATCTCTGAACCAAAATCATAGAAAGAGTGATGAAGATGGGGAAACTAAACGAAGGCATCTACCCGATGTCTTTTGGTACTTTTGAAGTATAGAGGTAAAGCTCCTTAATGTCATCACTTTATTGGATCAAAAGGCACTCGAAGAGTACATTAGAGTACACCATCTCGAAACATAGAAACTAGATCTTAAAGATACATAAAAACAGTTATCACACATGGAGGTTTAGATTATCTGGCTTTGTCATGGGCAAAGGTTTATGGGGACTTATGAGTGCAACAAATGCTCAGCTTAGATTGCGGGGGATGCAACTAATAATCATTGAGGATCTTCAAAGGATGGAATGAGAGTTAAAAGAGGGCTATTTTCATCCAATTTGAGAATCTTATCAATGTAATCATAGGAGACATTTAGGATCTAAAAACTTCAACGAAAGTGTGGGAAATCCTTTAAAGTAAATATTCTACTTCTGAAAGGTCTAGGAAGATCCAATAAAGGAATGAACTCAATTACTCGAGGAACCTACTACTAGGATCAATGATTAGACTATGAAAATCAAGGAAGTAATGGATGCATTGGAATGCATAGGTTGTCACATAGATGATCATGACCTAGTAATATATAGATTGAGCGTACTTAGGGATGATGAGGAATGGAAGGCTTTCACCACATTTTCACATGTGAGAGATAATTGTCTAAACTTTGAGCAATTACTACCATCAATGGTAACTGGTGAGATGAATAGTTGCGGCTCAAACGGCAATGAGGTCCAATCACTCAATGTAGGTAATGGAAGAGGTAGATGAAAAAATAAAGGAAGAGGCATATTTAGGAAAGGGATAGCATAATGGACACTCTAATGAAGATCAAGGGGGAAAGTTCTCTTCATCAAGAAGAAGAGGCAAGTATAGAGGAAGAAAAGGAAGGTACAATCAACATTGAGACAACAACAACTGCGATGGATGCTATGTATGTGGCAAGCATGGCCACTATGGAAGGGATTTCTATTATAGGGAATGAAAGCATGTTATCCATGATGCACATGAGTTAATATAAGACACTAGGTTCAAACATGTGGTAAATTGATAATGGATGCAACAGTCACATGAGTTGTAACAAGGAATTCTTTTCAAATATGCAAGTACCATCAACCAAAGAAAATGTGGAGACATTTTATGGTGAAATATAGGTAAGGAAAAACTAAATCACCCTTATGGTAGATAGAATTAAACAACGAAATAGAAATAACAACATCAGGAGTCTTCAAAATGCACCATATTAGTTCGGCTACTATGAGGAGATGCAAGTGATGAGAAAAGCACACTTGGTCTAGAAGATCTTTTATAAGCGAGGATCCATTTTACTATTGATTATAAGACATATTTCATGCAAAACATCATCTCTATAAATTAAAGCAAATCTAGGCAAAGAACAAAGCTAATTTTATACCGCTAAGTAGAATAGAGATTTTGTTCACTTAAAAGTTATACTTGGAAAACGATTTATGAAAATAGTTGAAGCTAGTGGAAAAATTGGATAACTACCCCATTCAATCAGCAAAATGAAAGTATCGTTAATATATTCCTACTATAGAGCTATACCAATTTTGTATTTCACTACTAGAAATAGGGGGGCGTAGTGATGCACCCCAACGGAAAAGAAAGCGGATCTCGTCGGTTATGCGACGCTAGTGTTGCATAAACAACGATAATTTTTTTAATTAAAGAAAAACACAATTTGTTGCATAAGCGATGCATAGAGTTGCTTATGTGACACTATAAATGTGTATCACAAGGAGCGTCAGTAACTAGTGATGCTTTCATTGACGTTGGAAAACTGCCTACGATGCTGCAGCATCGCGTACGTGATGTCCTCATATTTTTTAGCATCCCATAAGGGACTCTCTACAATGTTAAAAAAATTTGATCTTTCCTGGCACATTTGTGCCAGGATTAGGACGAGAGAGAGAGAGCGAGAGAGAGAGAGATAGAGGGAGAGAGAGAGATCGACCCTACCGATTTTAGCACACACTTCAAAAGAAGCAAGGCATGCACACACACATACACACATAGATTTACACAAACATGTACAAATGCATACACACACATATACACACATAGACACAGACACATACACATAGAACCCCACACATATACACACACATACACACATACAGACACACACATAGAGACATACACATACACACATAGACACATAACCATACACACACATACATGTTGTTCACATACACACTTGCACACACACAAACACACATCCACACACATTTCCACACACATTTCCATAGACATTTCGACACACACATACAGGTGCATACACACATATATATACACATACACAATTATATGCACACAGACACACATTCACACATAGATACACACACATACACACATACACACATAGACACATACACATAGATTTACACACACACATATACACACTAATTTACACACACACATACACATGCATACACACACACATATATACACACATAGACACACACATACACACATAGACACACACACACATATAGACATAGACACACACACACATACACATACACATACACATGCACACACACACACACATAGACACATACACACTTACACACACACACATCCACACATATTACACACATATACACATGCATACATACACATATATATAGATACACATGTATATAAACACATAGACACACACATATACACATAGACACACACACATTCACATATAGACAGCCACACGTACACATACACATATAGAGACATACACACACATATATGCATACATACACATGTAGAGAGACATACACACACACATACACATACATGCATACATATGCATACATGATGCATATGCATACATGATGCATATGCATACATGATGCATATGCATACATGATGCATATGCATACATGATGCATATGCATACATGATGCATATGCATACATGATGCATATGCATACATGATGCATATGCATACATGATGCATATGCATACATGATGCATATGCATACATAATGCATATGCATACATAGATACTTACATGCATACACACACATACACACTTATGCATACATATGCATAGATAATGCACATCCTTATGCATACATACATGCTTACATGCATACACACACATACACATACACATACACACATAGACACACATACACATAGACACACACACATACACAAACACACATACCCACACATATATGCATACACACAAACACACAGATATATGCATACACACAAACACACATAGAGAGACATACACACACATACACATACATGCATACATATGCATACATAATGCATATGCACATGCATACATACATAGTTACATGCGTACACAGACATACACACCCATATGCATACATAATGCACATGCATATGCATACATAATGCACATGCATATGCATATATACATGCATACACATACACACACATAGACACATACAAAAACATACACACATATACACACATACACACATACACACACATACACACACATATACACACATACACACACATACACACACATATACACACACATTTACACACACTTACACACAGACACACATAGACACACACACACACACATACACATACATATACTCACAGACACATACACACAGAATGCATAAGCATATAAATACATGCATTCTTACATGCATACACACACATACACACACATATGCATACATATGCATACATAATGCACATGCATATAAATCCATACATACTTACACATAGACACATACACACATAATGCATATGCATATAAATACATGCATACACACACATAGACACACATATGCATACATAATGCACATGTATGTGCATACATACATGCATAGACATACACACATAGACACATACACACACATAGACACATACAAACACATAGATACATACAGACTTACACATAGTCACAGCCAGACACATTTACACACACACACATACACATGCATATAGACACACATATATAGATACACATGTATATACACACATAGACATGCACATATACACATAGACAAATACACATACACACATAGAAACACACACACATACACACATAGACACATACACACACATATATTCATACACACACATATAGAGAGACATACACACACATACACATGCATACATAATGCATATGCATATGCATACATAATGCATATGCATATGCATACATAATGCATATGCATATGCATACATAATGCATATGCATATGCATACATAATGCATATGCATATGCATACATAATGCATATGCATATGCATACATAATGCATATGCATATGCATACATAATGCATATGCATATGCATAAATAATGCATATGCATACATACATAATTACATGCATACACACACATACACGCACACATACACACACATGAATACATATGCATACATAATGCACATGCATATGCATACATACATGCTTACATGCAGACATACACATACACATACATACATATACACACATAGACATACACACACACACACGTAGAGAGAGACACACACACATACACACATATATATGCATACACACACACACACACACCTAAAGAGACATACACACACATACATATGCATACATATGCATACATATGCATACATAATGCATACGCATATGCATACATAATGCATACGCATATGCATACATACATACTTACATGCATACGCACACATACACACACATACACATACATACACACACACATCTATTCCCCCAACGTGATACTAGAGAGATGTCTCTCCTCCCAACCTTATGACTCTATATATAGCTACTCGAATCAATGACTAGTAAGGGATGCTGCATTCAAGCATATTCCATTAGTATTCATGCTTTGAACATAATGTGCAAGTCGATGCCAATATCCCCATCCATATATACGACCACAAGATGACATAAGACTGACTTCAGAGTCAGAAGGCACATACAAATCCTCTACAATAAAGAGACCATGACCAACATTAGTAATAATGGATGGAGGAATCATATAGCGATTACCCCAAAAGCTAAAAACCTCTCCATCTAAAGAAAGTGGTCCTCTATTCCATCCTCTATATCTTCTTCTACTACATGTTTGTACTAAAGAATGATCATGAGCTGGCAATGGATAATGTCTATCCATTTGAGTCTCTAAACCAAGAGGTAGAGGATTTCTAGAAACCTCTACTTGTAATTGATGAACAACAAGTGTCCATGATGTGTACGAGGTATATTAACATTATGAGTATGAGAATTATTATCATCATCATCATCATCATCGAGCAAGTATTCGTGTATATGAAGAATAATTTGATTTTGTATATGGTTTTTAAATAAAATAATGATATTAATTTATAGAAAAAATACATACCCAAGCATTATCACGTTCACTAGGTAGTGGTGCACACTTAAAAGTACCGTACTCTACCTCATGTTCAATACATTCCAATCATGTTCTTTGATATGTGCCATAGCAAGAGTGAAAGTAACATATAATATGCTCTTGATAGTAAAATTCATCATAATTCCTATTGGAGGACACATGTGAAGTTGTTGCATGGGTAGGAGGTGGTGGAGTGCGCTCTAATTGCTGCGAATAAGATTATAACTAGAAAAAAAAAAATATCAATTATGTATCTATCAAATATATTTAAAATTAAAAGTTTGATATACTTACAGTATATAGTCGTTGCAGGATTAGGAGAGAGTGGTGGAGTTCCATATGATTGATCATAATCTACAAATAATGGTATACAAATAAATACTTTATATTTATAATTCTAATATATTTTATTAATTTTTTACATTTAATTTATGTATTTCATTTTTTTTAGATAAACTTGCTTGTGTGTATATAAAATGTGTGCTTGTGTGTATATAAAATGTATATATGCACATGTAGGTATATATCTATATGTGTAAGTGTGTCTATATGCATGTATATGTATGTATCTATGTATATATGTGCATGTATATATGTGCATGTATCTACGTGCATATGTATATGTTTATATGCATCTATTCTTCATGTGCATGTGTAAGTGTATATGTGTATGTATGTGTATGTGCATGTGCATGTGTATGTGCGTATATGTATGTATGTATGTGCATGTATATATGTGTAATATGTGTGTGTATGTATCTACATGTATATGTGTGTAATATGTGTGTGTATATGAATGTTTGTACATATGTATATGTGTATATGCATGTAAGTGCATGTGCATGTGTAAGTATATGTGTATGTATGTGTATGTCCATGTGCATGTGTATGTGTGTGTATATGTATGTGCATGTATATGTGTAACTGTATGTGTATATGTGTGTAGGTGCATGTATATGTGTATATGTATGTATGTGCATGTGTTTGTATGTGTATATGTGTGTGTACATATGTGCATATATATGTGTATATACGTGTATGTGTGTGTATATATATGTATGTGCATATGTATGTGTATGTGTATAAACATATACAAGTGTATATATATGCATTTGTATATGTATGAAACATGCATGTGCATGTGGATGCATTTCCAGTTGCATCCATGTGCATGCATGTGAATGTGCATGTGGATGCATTTCCATTTGCATCCATGCAATAATGCATGCATGCAATAATGCATGCATGCAAGTGTTTTTAAGTGGTTGTAGAAATGTTTGTGCATATGCATGTGTATGTGTAAGTGTATGTGCATGTGTATATGCATATATGTGTGAACGTGCATCTTCATCATGTGTAAGTGGGTATGTGTATATCAATAAATGTGAGTATGCTAACTAATGAAAATAATGCAATTCAAATGATATGCAAAGAATGGAAATTGTACTTACAATAGTTAATGATATTTTTTGCTTCGTTAGCTTCTTGAGTAACTTGCAATAGGGGGAGAGAGAGAGAGAGAGAGAGAGAGAATTCAAAGAGAGAAAGACGTAGAAAGAAAGGAACAAAGACAGAGAGAGACAATAAGATAGAGACTAGACAAAAGAACAATTTTGCAAGCGATTGTTTCAGCTCATAAGCACAACGCAATTGCGAATGTTCGAGAGCTCTTCGATTAGATGTGTGAAGATGTGGATTATAGAGCCTACAAAGTTTTTTTTTTTTTCTCAAAAACCCATCATGTTAGTGATGCTAAGGCATTGTAAAGGACCATTGAATTACCATCCCATAAGCGACGTTAATGACTGTTGCTTATGCGATACAAATATTGTTGCATAAGTGACACTTTTTAAGATCGTCACTTTAGCAACACTCAATGTGAACTTTGCATATCCCATCATGCCACATGTTGATAAAAACTTCGTATTCCTTGTCGTTTAACCAATGTTCCATGCTCGATGCTTCTTGAGATGCTTTATGCAATTTTATAGCGATGAAATTATGTCGCATTAACCGTCACTTTGCGCCCATATTCCTTGTAGTGTTTGAACCAAAGTCAAATACAAAAAAGTATACCTCTTCTAGATTTTTCCTAGTATTTAACCTTCAATGACATGCTTAGAAGGGTCCTCAAATTAGGGAAAAGAGGACACTATTTTAGATTCCTGTACTCCAAGGAAATGAGCAAAAATTATATTACCAAAGTGTGCATGTGAATCTTTGCATCTAGATGGTCTGAGAATCATAAAATCTAGATGCTGGATACTTCACATATTTTGTATAATCTATGAAGCTATACATCCCATGATAAAACAATTGCCAAAAAGTAATAATAACATCACTAATTGAGAGATCAAAAACTATATATATCATCAACAAATTTGACAAGATAATCCCATTATAGGAAAAGAGGACTTCTTTGCACATGTGAAAGTGTTCTTCTATGGAGAAAGATCAAGTGAAGTGAAGAAATGGAATGGGATAATTTATACTTAATCTTGGAGACCTTAGGCTTCAGAGAAGCATCTCCAAGTGCCACCCTAGCTTGACGGTGATATGAGAGGTGTCTTTTGATTATGTTTCCATGCCATATATTGTGATTCCTTGTGGGTAGACATTAAGATAATTTGCACATGAGGGACACTTGCACTGACACTTGGAAGTTTTCATTGTGGTTAGACATTAACATAGTTTGCACATGAGGGACACTTGCATGGACAATTGGAAGTTTTCACATGAGGGACACTTGCATGGAAATGTGGAAGGTGATATGAGAGCTCTCTTTTGATTATGTGTCCATGTCATACATTGTGATTCCATGTGGTTATACATTAAGATAGTTTGCACATGAGGGACACTTGCAGGGACACATGGAAATATCCAAGGACATGCGACCCATATATATATATATATATATATATATATATATATATATATATATATATATATATATATATATATATATATATATATATATATATATATATATATATATATAGATATATATATATATGTATATACATATATTTATATCTATATCTATATATATATATATGTATATATATGTATATATATATATATATATATATATATATATATATACATATATATATATATATACACACATATATATATCTATATCTATATATATATGTATATATATGTATATACATACATATATATATATATATATATATATATATATATATATATATATATATATATATATATATATATATATATATATATATATATATGTGTGTGTGTGTGTGTGTGTGTGTGTGTGTGTGGGCACATTTGGATGTATATTTATGTGCACCTCTCACCATTTGTGGGTTTATTTAGACTCTTCTTGAAGTACCTTAGACTAATCGCTTTCTTAAATTGATATTAGACTAGCTCATAATTTCTTATACTCCAGCAATCCTTAATAATTTAACATTCATCAAGCTTTTAGTATGAAACTTAATTTAACAACAAAGTCTACATAGAAGAGAGAAATACTTGAATCTAATAAAACTTCACTATCATAAAAAATGTATAGGGGGTACCTTTTATTGTTGACTTATAAAAGTGGACAATTCCTTGTTAGAGCTTTAAAAGATCTTTGAATATATTTTTTTATTTAGCAAAATAACCCTTCTATAAATAAGCCCTTTACTTGCTTCTTGGAAATGGTTGGAGGAGACATGGATAGTTTTTTTTGTAATAAAGTAGTTTATGATCTAAGGGTCCGACTAGTTCAGACAAATCTGAAATTGGATACAGTTTCTTCACTCATGTGTATGGCCAAAGAGATTAGACTTACGCATAAATTCATGTTCATATGCATACATAATGCACATCCATATGCATACATAATGCACATCCATATGCATACATACATGCTTACATGCATATACACACATACACATGTATACACACATACACATACACATACACATACACATACACACATAGACACACATACACATAGACACACACACATACATAGACACACATACACACACATATATGCATACACACAAACACACACATATATTCATCCACACAAACACACATAGAGAGACATACACACACATACACATACATGCATACATAATGCATATGCATATGCATACATACATAGCTACATGCGTACACACACACATATGCATACATAATGCACATGCATATGCATATATACATGACTACACATACACACATAGACACATACAAAAACATACACACATACACACACATACACACATACACACACATACACACACATACACACACACATACACACACATTTACACACACATACACATGCATACACACACATACACACAGAAACACATACACACACACACATACACATACACATACACATACTCACACACACATACACACATAGACACATACACACAAAATGCATATGCATATAAATACATACATACTTATATGCATACACACACATACACACACATACACACACATATGCATACATATGCATACATATGTATACATAATGCACATGCATGTGCATACATACATGCATAGACATACACACATAGACACATACACACACATAGACACATACACACACATCCAAACACATAGATACATAGAGACTTACACATAGTCACATCCAGACACATTTACACACACACATACACATGCATACAGACACACATATATAGATACACATGTATATACACACATAGACATGCACATACACACATAGACACATACACATACACACATAGACACACACACACACATACACACATGTACACACACATAGACACATACACACACATATATGCATACACACACATATAGAGAGACATACACACACATACACATACATGCATACATAATGCATATGCATATGCATACATAATGCATATGCATATGCATACATAATGCATATGCATATGCACACATAATGCATATGCATATGCATACATAATGCATATGCATATGCATACATACATAATTACATGCATACACACACATACACACACATGCATACATATGCATACATAATGCACATGCATATGCATACATACGTGCTTACATGCAGACATACACATACACACACATACATATACAAACATAGACACACACACGTAGAGAGAGACACACACACATACACACATATATATGCATACACACACACACCTAAAGAGACATACACACATACACATACACATACATATGCATACATAATGCATATGCATATGCATACATGCATACACACACATACACACACATACACACACATACACACACATATACACACATACACACACACGCATCTATTCCCCCAACGTGCTACTAGAGAGATGTCTCTCCTCCCAACCTTATGCCTCTATATATAGCTAATCGAATCAATGACTAGTAAGGGATAATGCATTCAAGAATATTCCATTAGTATTCATGCTTTGAACATAATGTGCAAGTCGATGCCAATATCCCTATCCATATATAGGACCACAAGATGACATAAGACTGACATAAGAGTTCGAAGGCACATACAAATCTTGTACAATAAAGAGACCATGACCAACATTAGTAATAATGGATGGAGGAATCATATAGTGATAACCCCAAAAGCTAAAAACCTCTCCATCTAAAGGAAGTGGTGCTCTATTCCATCTTCTATATCTTCTTCTACTACATGTTTGTACTAGGGAATGATCATGAGCTGGCAATGGATAATGTCTAGCCATTTGAGTCTCTAAACCAGGAGGTAGAGGATTTCTAGAAACCTCTACTTGTAATTGATGAAGAACAAGTCCATGACGTGTACGAGGTATATTAACATTATGAGTATGAGAGTTATTATCATCATCATCATCATCATCCAGCAAGTATTCGTGTATATGAACAATAATTTGATTTTGTATATGGTTTCTAAATAAAATAATGACATTAATTTATAGAAAAAATACATTCCCAAGCATTATCACGTTCACCAGGTAGTGGTGCACACTCAAAAGTATTGTACTCTGCCTCATGTTCAATACATTCCAATCGTGTTCTTCGATATGTGCCATAGCAAGAGTTAAACTAACATATGCTCTTGATAGTAAAATTCATCATAATTCCTATTGGAGGATACATGTGAAGTTGCTGCATGGGTAGGAGGTGGTGGAGTGCGCTCTAATTGATGCGAATAAGATTATAACTAGAAACAAGAAAATATATCAGTTATGTATCTATCAAATATGTTTAAAATTAAAAGTTTGATATACTTACAGTATATAGTCATTGTATGATTAAGAGAGAGTGGTGGAGTTTTATATGATTGATCATAATCTGTAAATAATGGTATACAAATAAATACTTTATATTTATAATTCTAATATATTTTATTAATTTCTTATATTTAATTTATGTATTTTTTTAAAGATAAAATGGCTTGTGTGTATATAAAATGTGTGCTTGTGTGTATATAAAATGTATATATGCACATGTAGGTATATATCTATATGCGTAAGTGTGTCTATATGCATGTATATGTATGTATCTATGTATATTTGTGCATGTATGTATGTGCATGTATCTATGTGCATATCTAAATGTTTATATGCATCTATCTTCATGTGCATGTGTACTTCTATGTGTGTATGTATGCGTATGTGTATGTGCATGTGTATGTGTGTATATGTATGTATGTATGTATGTATGTGCATGTATATATGTGTAATATGTGTGTGTACGTATCTACATGTATATGTGTGTAATATGTGTGTGTATATGAATGTATGTACATATGTATATGTGTATATGCATGTATGTTCATGTGCATATGTAAGTATATGTGTATGTATGTGTATGTGCATGTGCATGTGTATGTGTGTGTATATGTATGTGCATATATATGTGTAATTGTATGTGCATATGTGTGTAGGTGCATGTATATGTATATGTAAGTATGTGCATGTGTGTTTATGTGTATATGTGTGTGTACTGTGCATATATATGTGTATATACGTGTATGTGTGTGTATATATACATATGTGCATATGTATGTGTATGTGTATAAACATATACAAGTGTATATATATGTGTTGGTGGATTCTTAGACAAGAAGGAGTTTGAGGGTTTGTAGGAGAAAAGGGGAAGAAACAAGAAGAAAAAATACACGTGGAAGCTTCTGCCGATTGATTACAGTAAGACAATTACAAGGTTTGAAGTACAAGACAAGCAAATACCTCTGTGCACAATCCCACAGAGTGCCGAATCACAAAATACCAAATATCCCAAAGTCCTCTTGCTGTCGGCTCCTCTGCACTAGACCTCCACCTGCTTCAAGCTTATCCTTGTGCACACCTTGCACCAAGCTTCCACAAAGGGGGAGGAGTGAATACCTTCTGTCGGCACGCACCCACTGCAATGGGACCTTGAGATACTTGGGGGGACTAGCTTAGCACTCTCTGCACAATCCCTTAGGCACTCCCTATGCACTCCTTCACTTCCACTTCTCTGCGTCGTCGCACTGGTGACTCTTGCACTTCTCTCTCTTGCTTCCTTAGACTATGTTCTCTTGCTTACTCTAAGATTGGTCCAAGAATGGCCCTTGCCTTCATGTGATTGTGTCGATCACTAACTGCAATGGTATCTTGGTCCTCACTTTGATGTCCCAAGATTGTCCTCACAAGTGGCAGCCAACGACTCACTATTTTGTCCTGTAGTGACTTTAGACTAAAACCAAAAATTTTAATGGGGGGCCATTCTTTCACATGTGCGTACACTTTGCCGCTTCACATACCTTCATGTTTCCTTTTAAGTCTTTACTTTTTTCACATAAGAGGGGTTCACCTGAACCTTCCAAAACACTTTAAAACACACTTTGAACCTTAGGGAAATTAGAGAAAATACCTCTGCAACCTGCAACCCATTTTCTCCAATTTACCCTTTGTGGACAATTCATTGTGCACTACCTGTGCACTTTGACACCTGCACTTACGCACTTTGACTTTGCACCTATTGACTTTGACCTTGACCTTGTTGATGTTGACCATTTGACTTTGACTGCAGTTGACTTTGACCATCATGACTTTTATGGGCTCAATAGTTGCCCACCACCTAATGTGTTCTCCGTCCCGGAGAGCTTTAGCGAAACCCATAGCCGATAGGACATCATGACAAGAGAGGATGAAAACTGAAAGAGGACAGCTTAGCAGCAACCAAGACCATCAAGAGCATCGCAGAAAGCACCAGAGAGTACTCAGCAAATTGGGGTGGGGACAGGGGTGGATGGGGGGGTTTGTTTGGAAGAGGGGAGGGGGGGGAAAGGATGGGGATGTGGGGGCGGATGGGGGGGTGTGTTTGGAAGAGGGGAGGGGGGGGGGAAATGATGGGGATGTGGGGGCGGGTTGATGCAGAGGGGGAAAAGAGGAATTGATTTAGGGTGGCAATGAAAGAACCCCAACCCAACCAGATAGAAACCATCCTGTAGTACACAGTCAGCGTAATAAAACAACCAATAATCAACTAGAGATTACAAAATGAACACACAATGAACACCGAACCATAACTCATAGAAAAGCAGAAATGAACAAGGAAACAACTGTCCATGGGGAGTACATGAAGTGCCAAGGACTGGCAAGGAGCTGTCGATCAGAAGGAAGTGATGAGCTAAGGAATGACAAGGGAACCAAAAGGGATCAGGAGATGCAGCCTACACCGAGCCTCACAACAATATGAGGAGATGGCAAAACCGATGAAATTGTAACCAAAGTATGAGTGAATGCATAGAACCGAGTGGATAGATACGGAACCCATGACTATGGCAACGGCGAGAAAGGAGGCCTCTCTCCGGGAGGAACATCATCCCGAGGTAGAGGTAAGTCGGGGGAGCCGGGGGGAATGATGGAGGCCTCCTCATTGTAGGCAGCAATCCTGCTCCTGTACCTGTGGAGGTGATCGCGCTCTCGGCGGACCAGCCGACATGCAGGACTATCGCAAATGCCTAATGACGCACGCTGGCGGATCTCCATGAGAGCGCGAGCCGCGACATCAGCCTCATCGTGATACCGGTCCCGGTCCTGCTGCATAGCCCGCAACGCATCCCCCGAGGTCTACCACTGAGCGGTGGCAGCAGCACGAATGCGATCGATTGTCATAGCATACTGCTGGTGAAGATCAGCTGTCGCAGAGACGGAATCAAGGGAGAGACGGGCTGTGTAATAAAGTAAGTCTATGATCCAAGGGTCTAGCCGGTTCAGACAGATCCGAAATCGGACACCGTTTGGTCATCCGTGTGTATGACCAAAGATCTCGAGTTTAGACTTACTAGGAGGTCTTGTGCTCTTGTGAACAAGTGATCCACTTAGCTTAGTGGTTAAGTCTCAAGGATGTGAAGGAGGAGGTCTTGGGTTCAATCCCCATGAGGTACATGGGAAGAGTATTTTGCCCAAAGAGCTCTAGAACCTTCTAGAAGCATCCACTGGACACTTGGCGCACATCTAGTTACATGGCTGACACTTGGATGATTAGCATTTACCTGCCCAAGAAGGTAGTCCCCTCGAGAGAGCTATATATAGAGGCATTTGGGTGGGAGGAGAGTCATCTCTCAAGCATGTGGTGGTCGTAATCTCCATTCTCTTGCATTGGTATCAGAGCCAAGCTCTCATGGTGACCTTGGAGTGGGCTTTATCATATGTCTCTCCATTAGCTTCTTGCTCATGTTCTTACGTGCATAAGCTCTTCTACGAAGTTTGCTCCCGGCTGTGTCTAGAGATGCGTGCCACAATCATTTTCATGGTTTAGCTTAGGAGCTAAGAGAATCAAAAGAGCATCTCTACTATGAGCGAAGAGGGATTCGAACCCTGGTCCTTGATTCACGACGACACTCTACTATCCAAGAACACTGATGGCTGTTTGCAACTATGAAGCGCGCAACTTTACTTAGTTCAAGTTTCGCGCTGCAGAAGCTCTCAACTAGAGCTAAAAAAGGGTAACTATCTCTGGATGTAAGCCCGCGGGACTCGAACCCCCGTCCTCGTCATAGGAGGTGTGTCGCCTATCCACGAACTACACAGATGTTCATGACTCTATATCCGCAGTAGGATTAATATGTCCTGGATAAGCCGTCAATAAGGCAGCAAAAGATTGATACTTTCTGCTATGGAGAGCAAAGGACTCGAACTCACGTCCTTTGTTTGGTATATCGCTCAGATATCCGCAACGTCAACGGGCTTGTCTCTTTCTGTATCCACAGAATATATAATATTATTCTTATGATGATTATTCGGCGCTGAAGAAGACCTGCATTCGACGGAGCAAAAAGCTACAGATATTATTTTTCTCACAGTCGACGGGCGTGGAACTCCCAACCTGCTAGTCTGTAGTGCATCGCTGTACACAAGTCGCCAAGGCGTTGTGTCAAATTGATCTGGAGATTACATTGTAATGGAGTACTAGCAACTCAAAGCTTCTTCAGCAGACGAAAAGGAGGAGTAGCCAGAGCGGGGCTCGATCCGGAGACCTCGTAGCAAGGAGAATTCGTCGTTGTACACAAGTCGCCAAGTCGCTGATGTATTAAATTGTTCTGCGGATCCATTTTGCATCCATGATTTTGCTACACTTTCTTGTAGCCCTCAGAGCATACTTCGTATGTCTTCAACCTGTAGAAGAAGGAGGCTAAAAAAAGTGGACTTATTAACGTTCAGCGCCTGGGATTCGATCCCACAACCTCTGGTTTGGAGCGTTTCAGCCTATCCATAGACCCCAGACGTTCACGTATTTCTGAGAACGTGTATGATTATGCTCAATTGCTGCATAAAACTGAAGCTTCAAGAATGATGAATAGCTCCTGGCAAGGACCAAGGGATGGACAAAGCTATGATCAAAGCTAAGTATTTTCCAGTTTCTACTTGGCCTTAATGCTTGAATATCTTGTTTTCATTATTCTACACTTAATCCTAGATGCACATTGAAATAGCCAAGATTTCAATTGATTAAGTCTAGATTAGAATAATGAATTAATCCATTTCTCATTCCAAGCATTAGTTTGCATTAAGGAAAGACTTGATTTCAAAAAGATCCTTGTGCATCAAAGAATGTATTTTGGTAGTTTAAATACATATTTCCTTTCCATTGAGTAAGTTTTCTATTGCACCTCAAGGGTATGTTTTTATATCATAGTGCATTAGGACAAAGGAAAGGATATTCATGCATCAGGATTGCATGATATACATTCTTAGTACAAGAGAAAATCGTGCATCAAGCTCATGCATGATTGTTGTATTATTTTTTGGGCATGCAAAGAACATGCATGCATACGCATGTGAGCATATGCTTTTGCATGTAGATACATGCATTTGCATGATAGAATGGAATGTTGTTTGCAAGTAGATATGAGAAGGTACTCTCTTAGTATTTAGCTTACTTTATAAAGCTCGCAGTTTGACATTAGGGAAGACCAAGGACTAGTTAGTTGCAAAGACATACTAGTTCTAGTTTGCAACTCAAGTAATTAGTCGATTTCTTCCCAAGTCGATACTCCGCTATCAAAGACAAATACTTAATGATAATTAAGTATGATAGATGTCTTGCTAGGTATAAGTAAGCACTAGGAGAAAGTTAAGTAATAAATTTTCTTGATAACCAAGAAAATTTAATTACTTGCAAACTCTTTTATGATGTATGATGATACTTAGAAAGTCATGCGGATAAGCTTTACTTGATTAGTTACATACTTTATGTAACTTCTCAAGCATCCCAAGGTTGGATGAGAACGTCAACTATATTTCCAAGTTCCTTGAGTACTCTTCTATTTAGAAGATTTCGAAAGTTTAAAGAAGTTTCTTTGTGGTTTCAAGATTTGTATCTCATGATGAAACCTCGGTAAGTAACTTTTTGGAATTGAGATATGAAATAGTCAAGCCTTCTATTTCATGTGAGATCATTCTCCTACCATGTTTAAGATGAATTTATTTTTGGGAAGGTAGATGTTCCAAGTAGAGGATCTTAATTGATTCATGAACTCTTCCCAAAATACACATAAATTCATATTATATGATAGGTCCAAGGAATGATGAAGGCAAAACCTCTTTAGGATATAAATGTTTTGCCAAGATATAAAGGTACCAATCTTTTATAAATTTTCATTTGATTTCATCAAGGGGTGATGGAAATCAAAGGTTAAACCTCAACATCAATTGATCCTTGATGTCAATAAAAGGATGTTAGGTTCCATAGTTGCATCTCTGGTAAATGATGCAACTAGCTAAGCAGTCTTTAGGAAATAATATAAGTTCTAAAGACTTGAAGCAAGTGTGAACTTTTCATTTAGGAATAGAAAGTTCCAAGAAATGGATCTTAAATCCATGAACTTCTCCTAAACAAGTTATAAAGTTCAAAGTGTTCATAGTTGCATTACTATTGGATCAATCATCAATAGATGCTTGGACTTTAAACATAAATTTGATTAGTGAAATATGTTTAAAGGACTCTAGTAACATCTGAAGATTGACCAATAATAATGAGTCTGGTATCAAACTCACGAATAGAAGTCGATATCACATAAACAAAAAGTCAACTCAAACTTTCATAGTGGCATGGGAAACCATATCCAAAATGTGATATTTTGTCTCTAGTTTGATACTCAGGAAATGAATACAATTGAATCAGTAATTTTTTTTTTTTTGGATATTATTTGAAAGAATTTCTTTCAAATGTTCTTTTAATATTACAAAAGATTCCAAGATGAATCATTTGCTCAAGTTATTCCTTAGAAGGAATCTCAAGTCTTTGAAGAAATGGCATTCTTTCAAGTATTGAGAATGAAATTCTTCATACTCTTTAAACAATAAGTAAGTAGTTCCCGGACATCCCAAACCACTAGAAGTGGTATTTCAAGTCCTATTTGTGATATAACCTAAAGGTATATCAAAGATTCTTAGCTTTGGAATCTGAGAGGCATAAGTGTATGCTTGGACTTGAGAAAGATCTCAAAAAATCCTGCAGGTAAGCAAAGAAACTTTAGCTAGTTAGAAGATCTTAATTATAAAGATTTATTCTTTATTTTAGTCACAAGATCAACCAGACTTGATCAATCTTGGCCATGATTGTCCAAGTAATGTGCGATTCGAACTACTTTGTAGATTGCCCAAGTATTGGCAATAAAATTCCTTTTGGGAATTATTCACTCAGGTTCCATTAATTCGATGGAAAACTGTGAAAAAAGAGTAAGTTGTTCCAAGTCTGAACAGAGTAAAGAAATTCCAAGAATGTAGTCTGCAACCGTGAAAATGGTAATTAAGTCTGTGGAAGGTAAAACATAAGTGTTTACCTATCCTTAAAGGGATTTTGGTACAAATCCAGAAAGCATGAGCGGATGCTTAAGACTTAAGCAGTAAAGAGATTCCTAAATAAAGTCCCCGGGGTAGGTACCTAAAGCAACAGTAAACAAAGGAATCTAAAGACAAGAAGTCAAAAGCTCTTGTCACTACAAAATTGGTCAAGAATAATCCAATTGAACTTGAATCTATGAAAATTCAAGTACTTGGAATTTTGATTGGTTTTCATTTGAAAACCCTAGCAAAGAAGAATTGATATTCTGTTAAGAGGTTTTCAAGTTCCCAAGGTAAAGCACATGATTGTGAGACGATCATGTGAAGGAATCAAAACCTAGAAAATCTAGTTAGAGGTAATACCTGGAACTTCTAAATTCTCGTAAAAGAATTGAAGAGATAAGGTACTCTATCAAGAGATGTTTAGACTTTAGGATAAGAATCACCCACACATTAATGTGAATATAAAATAGGGTGGTATGGGACACCAGATTTTATACTCAGATTGATATAGGAAAGATGGTATGGGACATCGGACCGTGGGATGATAATTATCTTTTAGTCCTAGTTTGGATTTTGAAGTTAGGTTTCATCCTCAAGGGAATTAAGACTTCAAGAAAAGTTTAATTCGTAAAGGATGAAAGTAGTATCTTAGGATACTTCAAGATGACTTCAAGATCAAGGAAATTGAAGATATGAAGTAAGGAACTTCCAAGATCTTCTTAGAACACTTCAAGCTTAAGTGTTATTGATCAGAAATATTTGATAAATTTCTGAAAGAAGTTGGACTTTGATTTTGAGTTGATCTTTTCAACTAAAGATTTAATTGACTAAGTCAAGCATCAAGTTCCTAGTGTAACTTGATAAATTCACTCTTTCGACTCAAAGAAATGCACAAGAATTGCATTCACGATTAGGAGTCAAAAAGACTGAATGTGACCTGAACTTAGTCTCAAGTGAAGCATTATTTGAATACGAAACTCATCGACAGAACCTCAGTGGGTCGACACACTGATGCTGGTTACCACACTAGTATCTTGTGGTTGGATGATGTTTTTGATTTGCTTTGAATCTTTTTGAGAAACTAGCTTATTTCTCTTAAAGATAAAAACAATGCTTCAATATCTTGTTGAAATAGATCTTTGAAAAGTTAAAGTCCTGAGTCAACTAGACTTTGACTCATAGCAAGTTTATGTATATTCGAAGTTTGAATTAGTTGTACAGAGTCTTAGTTATTTCTTTCCGCTTTCCAAATCTTTTGAAATTGACTCAGATATAGTATCTGATTCCTTTTGCAAAAGACCAGGGTTAGCCGGTTAGAATAAAATAACTAACTTGAACATCCTAGATAGATGTTATGTACAAGAACCTTTTCAATCTTCAAAAGATGATAAGTCTAAGTGGACTTATTCATTTGAGTTTGCTTCAAGTTATAGCATAAATGATTTCCTGGAGTCCAGTATACTCTAGAATAGGGAAGTTAGGAATTGCTCATCAGATTGACAATTCCCAAGAACTTTCAGTTAAAAGTCTTTGAGAAAAGTGTCCTAAGTTGGACAAATTTTCATTTCTGAATTTGAATTGGTGAAGTTAGTATGGTTGATTCCATTGAAATGGTAAACTTTCTCCTACAGTTTACATAGGAGTTTTTCAACTCATTGGGACAAAGTAGTCCTCTAGTCGGGTGAAAAAATCAAGTAACTGTTAGATAAAAGTAAACCATTGAACGGACATCTAAAGTTAGATGTATGGGACAACCAAACTTCAAGTTCTCCAAAACAAATTCAAGTGAATCAAGAATTCTCAAAGTCTTGCGAGGGATAAGAATCCCACCTTCATTACTAAGCCCATGCACCAGTTATGCCTAGAAATGGACTAGTAATTTGAATCCACCTAGTTCACATGTTTGTGCCTAGATCGCACATCCAGAAACTGTGAATTAGCCAGGGATGTCATTAGATCCACCCTCATTATTCTTCACTAGTTTGTACTTTGTCCCGTTCATCAAAGTACAAAACCAGATAGTGTTTTGAATCATTTGGGCAAGGATGCCACCACAGAGATGAGACATGTTCTTCCAGTTCTAGAACATGACCATGTTCTTCCAGTTTTAGAACATGAGGCTCGGGGGTTGCCTACAGTATGTATATAGCTCTATTTTCGAGGACGAAAATCTTTTCCAAGGGGGGAAGAATGTAATAAAGTAAGTCTATGATCCAAGGGTCTAGCCGGTTCAGACAGATCTGAAATCGGACACCGTTTGGTCATCCGTGTGTATGACCAAAGATCTCGAGTTTAGACTTACTAGGAGGTCTTGTGCTCTTGTGAACAAGTGATCCACTTAGCTTAGTGGTTAAGTCTCAAGGATGTGAAGGAGGAGGTCTTGGGTTCAATCCCCATGAGGTACATGGGAAGAGTATTTTGCCCAAAGAGCTCTACAACCTTCTAGAAGCATCCACTGGACACTTGGTGCACATGTGGGGTTTTGGTCAGTGGGGCTTTTTTTTTTTGGCAAAAAAAACCCCGGGGGGGTTTTTTTTTGGTCGGTGGGTTTTTTGTTTTTTTTTTGTAGAAAAAACGCCTTGGGGGCTCTTTTTTTTTTGAATTTTAATTATGAAAAAACTGAAAAAATACATAAAAAATCCAAAAAAATGGCAAAAAATTCCAAAAAAAATCTGCAAAATTTCTAAAAAAATTCCCTACCGGTTGAGGCCACTTTTCTCACTCAAACCCACAGAGAGCTTCCTTTATTCCTCCCATTTGGCAAGAAAAAGACATTGGAATGGGATAAAAATTGCTAGAAAAATGCTAAAAATGCTAGAAAAGTTTCCAAAATTATCCAAAAGTTTTACTTTTGCAGAGATTGTGAAATGCCTTCTAGGTGGCTCAAAAACCCCAGTATCGAGAATGAAAATGATAAAGAAAACTACTAAAACTGAGCAAAGTTTAATGAGAAAGCTATGTACAACCTGGACAGATTTTGCAGTTCCAGGTGATCCATACTTCTTCAAGTGTGTTGATGATAGGCCTTGAGCTTTGAGATGTTGACGAGTGGCAAGGCCTCTCCTTTCAACGTCTCTAACTCCACAACACCCCAATTCAACATTGTTTTGACTCTATAAGGTCCTTCCCAATGTGGAAGCCATTTTCCTCTCAGTTGTGTATTAAGATGAGGTCTATGGAGAAGAACTAACATGCCTGTTCCAATGTTATTGTTCCACAGATGGCGATCGTGTGCCTCCTTCCTCTTTATCTGAGTCTCTATCAATTGTTTCGTTGCTAGTAGACGAATCTCCTCCACTTTATGTAGTGCTCTGAGCCTCTGAGAGACCTCACAATCCTTCCTGCCCTGCATGAATGCAATCTTAGGTGAACCATGTAAAAATTCAAATGGCTCAATGGGCGATATGCCATAAACTAGCTGGAATGGAGAATATCCTGTGGCCTCTATGTAGGCTAACCTGTATGCCCACAGTGTACCTTGATAAGCAATGCCCCATGAAGTGGGCTGCAACATACACTCCTTTCTTAACATTGAGATTAAAACCTTATTTGTCGACTCAGCCTGTCCATTGGCTTTTGGATAGTAAGCACAAGAAGTCCTATGTAGAATTCTATACAAATCCATTGGCACGAAAATCATTGCCTAATGGTGTAGATAGGTTTAGGCTATATTGTAGGCCTTAAACACACTCAAAATGACTAATGAGAAGCTCGGGAGTGATGAGTTCTTCCCGCGACTTTTCCATGACTATTTTTATAGAAGATGAGTAAAAATTTGAATTCAAATTCAAACTTTTGGCTCCCTATGATCATGCTCCTATATCCTAGGAGATATTTCTTCAATCAAAGAGCTAACTTTTTTCCACGAATCCTTTTGGTAGGTGATTACAAAAGATTCCAAGTCAATTTGACTTTTACAAAGGGATAAAGTGGTAATTAACCACTAGCACTAGTTCCTATGCTTCTTCACATATGGAGGGTCTTCAAGATATCTTTCAAGCAAAGTGTTTAGGCTTTTGATTCATACCAACATCTCTCTCTCTCTCTCTCTCTCTCTCTCTCTCTCTTTATTGCAAGTTACTCAAGAAGCTAACGAAGCAAAAAATACCATTAACTATTGTAAGTACAATTTCCGTTCTTTGCATATCATTTGGATTGCATTATTTTCATTAGTTAGCATACTCACATTTATTGATATACACATATACACTTATACATGATGAAGATGCACGTTCACACATATACACATATACACATGCACATACACACACATACATGTGCACATACACTTACACATACACATGCATATGCACAAACATTTCTACAACCACTTAAAAATACTTGCATGCATGCATTATTGCATATATACATACACATACACACATTAACATATACTTAAATACATGTATATGCACATCCACATGCATGCACATTCACATGCATGCACATGGATGCAAATGGAAATGCATCCACATGCACATGCATGTTTCATACATATACAAATGCATATTGTTGAGCCCATAAAAGTCATGATGGTCAAAGTCAACTGCAGTCAAAGTCAAATGATCAACGTCAACAAGGTCAAGGTCAAAGTCAACAGGTGCAAAGTCAAAGTGCGTAAGTGCAGGTGTCAAAGTGCACAGGTAGTGCACAATGAATTGTCCACAAAGGGTAAATTGGAGAAAATGGGTTGCAGGTTGCAGAGGTATTTTCTCTAATTTCCCTAAGGTTCAAAGTGTGTTTTAAAGTGTTTCGGAAGGTTCAGGTGAACCCCTCTTATGTGAAAAAAGTGAAGACTTAAAAGGAAACATGAAGGTATGTGAAGTGGCAAAGTGTACGCACAGGTGAAAGAATGGCCCCCCATTAAAATTTTTGGTTTTAGTCTAAAGTCACTACAGGACAAAACAGTTAGTCGTTGGCTGCCACTTGTGAGGACAATCTTGGGACATCAAAGTTGATGGGGCAAGTATCTCAACCCCTAAGCAACGATGAAGCGTGAATGACCTCCACAGGTATCCTTCTTTGACCTCTGCACACCAAAAATGCTCTTTCTCAGAGCACATGCAGAGAACTCCTGTGAGCTTTTGTAGACCTGTAGTAGACACCAAGAGCTTTCCAACAAACAAAATTTCACTTCAAATGGATGCCTACACAAGGAGAAACAATGTCTACAACATGAGCTAGTTGAATGCTCACAACTGCCAATCAAGCAGATACCTCACTTCAGTCCAGCAAGCTTTTCTCAGAGATTATACAGAGAATGAATATCAAACTTTGATTAACTTTAGAGGACTCTAATAGCTACCCAATGACACCAAAATCATAGCAAATGGATACATAGAGAAGGAGAAACAGCCCTTACAACAGAGAGCAAAATATTTCAAACAGAGCCTACACACTAAGAGAGATATCAATCACACAACTTCACTAAAATTAATGTTGCTCCCAGATTACTCAGAGAATGATCCAGAGAATTTGTGAGCATAAAATGGACTCTAATAGCTATCCAATGAGACAAGAATTACATCAAATGGATACAATATGAGGGAGAACCAATGCTAACAACTCAGGGGTAGAGAGTTGCAACACTGCCTGCGCACACACATAGATATGCCTACTAAAAGAAAACAAACAAGCAAGCAAGGGGCTAGCTTAAGCAAGGGGCTTGCTTATCACAACTCCAGCACTTAGTGCTCACTTTACATGAGCTAAAACTCCAAGACTATGGCCCTAAAAACGTCGGGATACATGCTCCTTTTATAGTGAGAAGTGTGCCCCTAAAATCTAGGAACTACCTTTCCAAATCAGCCTCCTAACTTGGAGGAATTAGTTGAGATGACTTGGGGAGTGGTTGAGTGACTTTTCTTGATGGAATCTCGTGGCTTTTGGCTTCCTTTGATTGCTCCACATGTCCATAAAAGATTCCCCACGAATTTGTAGCTTGAAGCTTGACTTTTAACACTCCCCCTCAAGCTTCAATTCTTCGTCCTCATCCAAGCTCCTTCATGTTGATGCATTGCTTGAATTTTGAAATCTTCATCCCATCCAAAGCCTTTGTAAACATGTCGGCAACTTGGTCCTTGGTACCAATATGATGTACTGAAACTTCCTTCGATATCACCTTTTCCCTTATGAAGTGATAGTGCACTTCAATATGCTTGGTTCTAGCATGATAGACAGGATTCGATGCTAGATGAATGCTACTCATATTGTCACAAAAAATTGGATATGTGTCAACCTGCAAATTAAGCTCCATAAATAACTTCTTAATCCACATTAGCTCACATGTGACTTGAGCCAAAGCTCTATACTCAGCCTCGGTGAAAGATAATGCCACCGTGGGTTGCTTCTTTGAAATCCATGAGATGATCTTGCTACCTAGCATGACTAGGTAACCACTTGTACTTCTTCTATCCTCCTTCGAACCGGCCCAATCGGCATCAGAATAAGCTTTGACCTGCATATCATCATCAAATGAATAGAACAATCCTTCATTTATAGTGGCTTTGAGATATCGTAACATTCTTCTTGCAGCTTGTAAGTGTGTAGTCCTTGGACTATGCATAAATTGTGATAACACTCCAACTCCATATGCTATGTCGGGCCTAGTTATTGTGGCATAATTGAAAGATCCTACAATAGATCGATACAAGGTTACATCCTCTAATGGCTCTCCATCAATGGAGCTTAGCTTTACATTAACTTCCATGGGATTTGAAATAGGCTTGCAATGTAGCATCCCAAACCTCTCAAATAGGTCTAGAATATACTTCCTTTGTATGAGCATAATACCTTCTTCTTTGTATACAACTTCAATGCCAAGAAAATACCTAAGATCTCCAAGATCAGAGATCCTAAACTCGTTTCCAAGCTTTCCCTTCATCTCCTCAATGCCCTTTGTATCATTACCTGTAATGATAAGATCATCTACATACACGCACATGTAGACTACAAGTTCTCCTCTTTGTTTGATGAAGAGAGATGGATCCGCCTTGCATTGATTGTAACCACATTTGATCAAATAGTCCACCAATCTTTGGTTCCAAGCCCTTGGAGCTTGCTTTAGGCCATAAAGTGCCTTCTTCAACCTACAAACATGATGTGGAAACTCTTTATGAACAAAACCTAGTGGTTGCTCCATGTATACCTCTTCTTCCAAGTCTCCATTGAGAAAGGCATTCTTGATATCCAATTGGAAAAGCTTCCATCCTTTGCTAGCAGCCATTGCAATGAGTGTCCTAATGATGCTCATCTTTGCCACGGGGCTGAATGTCTCTTCAAAGTCCACTCCATATGTTTGTGCAAAACCCTTGGCCACCAATCTTGCTTTGAACCTAGAAATAGATCCATCTGAATTCCTCTTTACTTTATACACCCACTTATTACCTATTACCTTCATGTTATCCTTCTTGGGCACTAGAGTCCATGTTTGATTCTCCTCAAGTGCGTCGATCTCTTCTTGCATTGCCTCTTTCCATTCGGTGTACCTGCTTGCATCTTCATAGCAATCGGGCTCATGATCTTCTACTACTTTGTTCATATATGCATAATGAGTTGCCATGTATGAATCATAAGTAAACCTTTGAGTTGGATACTTAACTCTAGAAGACTTCCTTTCTTCACCTTTTGGAGGAATAAACCTCCTTTGCCTTGGGAACTTGATCTCTTTCTTTGACATGGCTTCTTTCTCCATCATGTGTCCTTCATCATCTTCAACTTCATTACCTTCTTCATCCAACTCCACCAATGTTGCTTTGCCTTTGTTGACTGATTGTGCTTCATAGCTTGATGAAGATCTCCCCCTCCATGGTGAGTTCATGCTTGAACTATCTTCATTGATGGAACACCTTGGGCCGCTTAGCTCTAGGTCGATTTGTTCTTCATCATGTCCATGCTTTTCTTCTTCATAGTCCTGCATACAATCATACTTCTTATACCAAGGGAGTAGCTCATCAAATGCTACATCCCTTGATATCCTCAAGTCCTTTGTGTTTGGGTTGAAGCACCTGTAACCTTTATGATCATTTGAATATCCTAGAAACACACACTTTTCTGCCTTTGGTTGTAGCTTGTGCCTCAATTCACTTGGCACATGTACATAACAAGTACATCCAAATATCTTCAAGTGGGAAAGATCAGGTTTCTTACCATAATAGGCTTGATATGGTGTCAAGCCATGGATCCCTGAGGTAGGAGCCCTATTCATAAGATACACGGCGGTATTTGCTGCATCACTCCAAAACATGTTAGGTACATTCATCTCATTAAGAATTGCTCTAGCGATCTCGGCAATGTATCTATTTTTTCTCTCTGCTACTCCATTTTGTTGGGGGGTGTACCTGCATGTTACTTGCCTCTTGATGCCTTGATCCATTAAAAAATCAAAAAACTCATTGGAGAAATATTCTCCCCCTCCATCGGACCTTAGCTTCTTGATATATGTACCTGTTTCCTTCTCTACCATTGCCTTGAATGCTTTGAAACATGTAAACACATCTGATTTGTTTTTGATGAAATAAACCCAAACCATCCTTGTGCAATCATCTATAAAAGTGACAAAGTACTTGTTACCTCCAATGGATTGCTCTTTGGTTGGCCCCCACACATCTGTATGTATCAACTCCAATGGATGTTGGCTTATGTAGCCACTCTTCTTGAATGGAAGTCTGGCTTGCTTCCCTAGTTGACAAGATTCACATAAATGCTTCATACCTTGTCCTTGGAAGTTGGGAAGACCTTCAACCAGCCTCTTGAATTGCATTTCCTTCATTCTTTGTATGTTGATGTGACCTATCCTCTTGTGCCACAAGTCCAACTCCGAAATCCTCTTGTTTCCATATGTGAAGTAGACATGTTGAGTGGAATGAGAATTTACCTCCAAAGTGAAGAGTCTCCCTTGCTTCTTTCCTCTTGCTATGACCTTGTAACCTTGCTTAGGGTTCTCCACAAAGCATCCACCTTTGTTGAACCTTACTTGATAGCCTCTTTCAACCATTTGCCCAACGGACACCAAGTTCTTTGTGATAGTAGGTACATGCAAGACATCCTTGAGACATCTTCCTTCCTCCTTGTCATCCAAAGCTACATCTCCAACATGGGAGATCTCATGGGTTGTATCATCACCTGTTTCTACATGTCCTTTACCTTTGGGAACATGTAGATTAGTAAACCAAGAAGCATTGCAACTCATATGGTTGCTACATCCACTATCAATATACCAAGTGTTATCTACTTTGCTTGAATTCCCATTCATGTGCATCATCAAGAGATTGTCATTTTCTGAACTTGTAGAAGCATAATTACCTTGGCCTTTGTATGAAGAACCTTGATTATAGCTCCTTTGGTTTCCTCCTTGGTAGCAATCTCTAGCATAGTGGCCAAACTTGCCACATATGTAACATCCATCACCATCTTGATTCCTGTTTTGTTGATGTCGTCCTCCTCTTCCTCTTGTTCTTCCTCTCCCTCTTTGTGATGAGGTGCCTTGGTCATGTCCTTGATTGCTTGAGTGGCCTTGCCTTCCTCCAAACCTTCCTTTGCCCCTTCCTTGTCCTCGTCTTCCTTTGCCCCTTCCTTGTCCTCGTCTTCCTTTGCCCCTTTGATTACTTGCATAGAAAACTTGTGCATCCTTGCTTTTAGTTGAACTTCCACCTATGTTCATTTCTTCGGTGACCATGAGAGCAACCAATTGCTCAAAATCGGGAAGATTATCCCTTACATATACTGAAGTGGTAAAGGGTTTCCACTTCTCATCATCTCTCAAACCATTGAGAGTATAAGCCACAAGATCGTCATCGTCTACGTGGCTTCCAATGGATCCCAATGCATCTGATAACTCCTTGACCTTAAGTATGTAGTCATTTATGCTACTCCCTGAGCTCCTCCTAAGGTTGTTGAGCTCATTCTTGATTTGGATCTTCCTTGCTTTGGTGCTTGTTGAATAAAGCCTTTCAAGTGTCTCCCATACCTTCATGCTTGAATCCAAGTCTTGGATATGGCCGATCATGCTATTGCTAATGTGTTGGGAAAGGATAAAGATAACCCTCTTGTCTCTTTCATTCCATTCCCTAAAGGCCCTTCTCTGGTCATTGGTTGGATTCTCATCCAACCTAGGTCTTGGTTCACTTCCACTAATCAACCGCCAAAGGCCCTTGCCCATAAGATAGTTGGAGACCCTAAATCTCCATGGTTGATAGTTCCCTTTGTCTAGCTTTTCAATTTCAGTGTTGAAGTCTCCCATATCTAGTCTTTGATACTTGACCTAGCCCTTGTCTAATGCTCCAATGTGTGTAAAATGAAAATGAGGCTCTGAGGTTACCTCAATCCAAAGCTTTCCTTAGATGGACACCTTGTGCTCTTTGAAACTTTGAGTAGAATAGCTCCCCCTTGATGTGAGCTACCTCCAAGAAGCTTTTGTTGATGCAAATCTTCACCCACCAACTACAAGAGGTCTTCTTGCTTGTATGTGATGCCTCCAAGATGCCCAAATGCTCTGATACCACTGATGGGGCAAGTATCTCAACCCCTAAGCAACGACGAAGCTTGAATGACCTCCACAGGTATCCTTCTTTGACCTCTGCACACCAAAAATGCTCTTTCTCAGAGCATATGCAGAGAACTCCAGTGAGCTTTTGTAGACCTGTAGTAGACACCAAGAGCTTTCCAACAAACCAAATTTCACTTCAAATGGATGCCTACACAAGGAGAAACAATGTCTACAACATGAGCTAGTTGAATGCTCACAACTGCCAATCAAGCAGATACCTCACTTCAGTCCAGCAAGCTTTTCTCAGAGATTATACAGAGAATAAATATCAAACTTTGGTTAACTTTAGAGGACTCTAATAGCTACCCAATGACACAAAACTCATAGCAAATGGATACATAGAGAAGGAGAACCAGCCCTTACAACAGAGAGCAAAATATTTCAAACAGAGCCTACACACTAAGAGAGATATCAATCACACAACTTCACTAAAATTAATGTTTCTCCCAGATTACTCAGAGAATGATCCAGAGAATTTGTGCGCATAGAATAGACACTAATAGCTATCCAATGAGACAAGAATTACATCAAATGGATACAATATGAGGGAGAACCAATGCTAACAACTCAGGGGTAGAGAGTTGCAACACTGCCTGCGCACACACATAGATATGCCTACTAAAAGAAAACAAACAAGCAAGCAAGGGGCTAGCTTAAGCAAGGGGCTTGCTTATCACAACTCCAGCACTCAGTGCTCACTTTACATGAGCTAAAACTCCAAGAAGATGGCCCTAAAAAAGTCGGGATACATGCTCCTTTTATAGTGAGAAGTGTGCCCCTAAAATCTAGGAACTACCTTTCCAAATCAGCCTCCTAACTTGGAGGAATTAGTTGAGATGACTTGGGAAGTGGTTGAGTGACTTTTCTTGATGGAATCTCGTGGCTTTTGGCTTCCTTTGATTGCTCCACATGTCCATAAAAGATTCCCCACGAATTTGTAGCTTGAAGCTTGACTTTTAACAAAAGTGAGGACCAAGATACAATTGCAGTTAGTGATCCACACACTCACATGAAGGCAAGGGCCATTCTTGTACCAATCTTAGAGTAAGCAAGAGAACATAGTCTAAGGAAGCAAGAGAGAGAAGTGCAAGAGTCACCAGTGTGACGACGCAGAGAAGTGGAAGTGAAGGAGTGCATAGGGAGTGCCTAAGGGATTGTGCAGAGAGTGCTAAGCTAGTCCCCCCAAGTATCTCAAGGTCCCATTGTAGTGGGTGCGTGTCGACAGAAGGTATTCACTCCTCCCCCTTTGTGGAAGCTTGGTGCAAGGTGTGCACAAGGATAAGCTTGAAGCAGGTGGACGTCTGGTGCAGAGGAGCCGACAGCAAGAAGAATTTGGGATATTTGGTATTTTGTGATTGAGAACTCTGTGGGATTGTGCACAGAGGTATTGGCTTGTCTTGTACTTCAAACCTTGTAATTGTCTTACTGTAATCAATCGGCAAAAGCTTCCACGTGTATTTTCTCTTCTTGTTTCTTCCCCTTTTCTCCTACAAACCCTCAAACTCCTTCTTGTCTAAGAATCCACCAACAAAATTTGGCACGCCCGGTGGGACTTCCAAGTAGATTTGAGCTTAGGAGAAACCAAGTGCTAAGCATAAAAGAGATCAAGTGTCGATAGAACCACAGTGCTACTTCATCAAACAAAAGGTAAATATATTCTTATCAAGTGTCTTACATTCAGTGGGCTATGAGCTGCTCATGACCGCAACCTGGTCCCAAGTATTCAGGGTCACCTGCAAGCAGACAAGGAGGAAGGTTGTTAGAAGGTCCCCCAGCCCTCTATCTTCCACATCATCAGTCAAGGGCATGGCGGGTCAGGTAGACTTGGAAACTTTACTCTCTAGATTAAATATAAAGTTTCCTTCTTTCAAAGGCCTAGCTCAGGAGGATCCAAATGAACACATTAGAAGGTTCTTAGCACTATGTAAGACTAGAGGCCTAATGGGTAGGGAGGATGCTTTTTTGATTCTCTTCCCTGCCACATTAGAGGGATTAGCTGATAAGTGGTTCAGCCAGTTTGCTGAAAACCATTTTACCACTTGGGATGTGATGAAAGATGCTTTTAAAAATCAGTTCCAGCATGGCAACACTGCGGAGATTATCATAGAAGAGCTAGAAAATTTAAGATTAGGTCCAGGAGAAAAGTTCCCAGAGTTTGTGACTCGGGCCAAAGCACTAATGGCTAAATTACCAGACCCACCCCACGATTTTTTTGTCAAGAAATGGTTGGCTAAGCCCCTACTAGTGGCCACCCAATGCAAAATAAAGGAGTTAGTGCTACCTACAGCCTCCATAGAGGAGTTCATCAGCACAGCCACACGCTTGGAACAGATAAGGTACTAGTATGGAGCCACCTCTTCCCAACCAACATATGGTACATAAATGGAGGATCCAGTGATACAGCTAAGGAAAGAGTTGGAGGGCTTAAAGAGAAATAAGCCCTACAAAGAGGAAGAGAGTGTTGTTGCTCAGCTGAGAAGAGAGATTGAAGCACTAAAACTCCAAAAGGAGGAGGAGGCCCAGGCAGAGGAATTGGCTCAGCTGCGACAGGAGTTGCAGGAGCTCAAAGGAGGTGGCATCAAGAGTGGACTTTGGTGTTCCATGTGCAGCAAGCAAGGTCACATAGTAAGTGAATGTCCTCTGTTAAGTGTGACTTGTCAATTATGCAGGAAGGTTAGCCATGAGGCCCATGAATGCCAATCAAGAGGAATGCCTGCAACGACATACTGGACACAAGGAGGACCCCCAACACCAGCAAATGTGATGGCTGCTGCACCAAACCAAGGTAACAACTATAATCCTAGACAGAGGAATAACTTTGGAAATGGGCCTAGGAGGCCAATCATCTGTTTCAGATGTGGAGAATGTGGGCATTATCAAAGTAGGTGCACCCTACCAGAAAATGCCCCTCCCTGCAGGAACTACCCTGATGCAAGAGACCATTATACAAAATGTTGTCCTAAGAATCAAGCCTCTTCCTCCGGACCCCACATTCAAATGATTTCTGTGCACAAGGAAGAAGTGTGTGATCCAATCAACGAACCATCTCCATCTACCAGGGTGGTGCAATTAGAAGAAATAACATCTTGGACTGTGCAGACAAGAAGCAAGGGGAAGGCTAAAGCTAAAATAGGACAAGAATCAAAGATTAAGGAAGGGAATCAAAATAGAGAAACATCTGAAGATAAAGTCACCACAGGTGCAGATACAAGTCAACAAGGAGATCTCATATGCACGAGTGATGCCATTGGGCATGCCTTCAACAGGGCTCATGAGGAGCTTGATAAGTCAACTAGAGTTCAAGCTCTCAAGGAATCAGAGGCTTCAAAACTACTCAAGTCCATAAAGAAGGAGGTTAGTATTTTTGAATTAATAAAGATGGATGGGAAATTCAGATCAGAGTTATTGCAGATAATTGATGAGGCTTCCACTACAAGTTTGGTGGCAAACACGGTGGTTTCACATAAAGGAAAAAGTGTAGGGGAAGCACCCCTTACGGATTATAAAAGTCCTCGGCTTACAGTATCAATCAAGGGTCATGAATTTCAAGGTGTTATTGTGGATGGTGGTTCTGGCATTAACTTGATGCCTTAACATACCATGAAAAAGATTGGACTCCACCCTTCAAGACCTGCAAATTTCACTGTTACTTTGGCAGACCAGAGCAAAGTAAGGCCCTTGGGGGTAATCCCAAAAGTTCCACTTGAAGTACAAGGTAATCTATTCATTCTGGATTTTGTGGTCTTAAGATTGCCCCAGGTTGAAGGAGGATTTCCTCTCTTAATTGGAAGACCTTGGCTGAGGCATGCCAGTGTCATTCATGATTGGGGCAAGGACACTATGTGGGTGCAAAAGAAAGGGCAGGAGCTGACACTGATTCATTTAGAAGAGGGCCCAGACAATCAAGGAAACACTAGTATGATGCAAACAGTTGGCATTTGCATGGAAATAGAATCGGAGGATCAACCCCAAATAGATTTTGAGGAAGAAGAGGATATTCTAAATTCGCTCCAAGCAGGCAACTCTTCCTCTTGTTTTGGATTTTTTCTTAATAATTCTTGCACGACTGAAGGTTATGATGAAGATAAGAAAAAGTTCTAGGTTGATGGATTGGGAGAGCCCATCACAGACCACAAAAGGGGCAGGAAGACACCCCTCAAATACAACTTGGAGGAGGATGTGACAACCACAGATAAAGAAGTTTCTGAAGCTAAAAGCAAGGTAAAAAATTCTAGTGAAGAATGTTATTTCCCAATTCAAGAAATCCCTGCAGGATGGGTGCAGGACAAAGAGGAACACATTGAAGTCCAAAATACACCTGCTTATGAAGCAATGCACGAAAAGCTAGTAGAAGAAGACAAGGAAGCAGATGCACACGAAGATAATATGGTAGCGAGAAATCATGTCCAAGAAATACAATTAGGCACTCAAGACAATAATCAGCCAGTTTTGGTGGCCACTTGGTTGTGGAGCCACCCAGGGCTCCTTGAAAAGGTAAAATCATTCTTAACCCAGTATATAGATGTTTTTGCCTGGCATTATAAAGACTTAGAAGGAGTGCCTGCAACTTATGGAGAGCACAGAATCCCTCTGGTTGATGGAGCCAAACCCATAAGAGGAAAGAGTTATAGACTTAATCCAAAATATGCTGAAGCTGTCTATGTGGAAATCCAAAAGATGGAGGATGCAGGAATCATCATTCCTGTTGAACACTCAGAGTGGCTCTCACCTATAGTTATAGTACCAAAGAAGATTACTAATAAAATCAGAATTTGTGTTGACTTTAGAGCACTCAACAAGGTGACCATTCCAGATGGTTTACCTATGCCTTTTGTAGAACAGGTCGTTGAAGAAGTGGCTGGGCATGCATTATATAGCTTTATGGATGGATTCAGTGGCTATAACCAAATATCAATACATCCAGAGGATCGTGAAAAGACTGCTTTTATCACACCTTGGGGAACATATGTGTATGTAAAAAAGCCATTTGGGCTGAGAAATGCTCCAGCCACCTTTAACAGAACGGTCAATCTCATTTTTGGCCCCCTATTGCTGGAATCACTTAGAATCTTCATGGATGACTTCTCTTCGTTTTCAGGATCTCACAAGGAAACTCCTCTAGATTGTTTGGACCACCACTTGAGGCAGCTGCAGAATGTTTTCAAAAGATGCAGGGAGACTAAGTTAAAGCTCAATCCAAACAAATGTCATTTCCTTGTGACAGAAGGAACCCTCTTAGGACATGTGGTGTCGGCTAAAGGTATGGCCCCAGATCCTGACAAAATCATTTCTATATTAAAGTTGCCTAAACCTAAATCCCCTAAAGAGATTCAGAGTTTCTTGGGGCATACTGGATACCATAGAAGGTTTATAAAAATGTATGCAGAGATAGCCAAACCTCTGGCTAGACTTACAGGTAAGGAAGTACCTTTTAAATGGGAAGAAGAGGAGGAAAACGCATATCAAACATTACGGTCAAGGTTAGTGTCTGCTCCTATTTTGGTCACACCTGAGTGGTCAAAAATCTTTCATATACATGTCGATGCCAGTGCCTATGCAGTGGGGGCAGTTTTGACCCAACCTAGTGAAGAATTTAAAGTGGACAGGCCAATTCAATATGCCAGTAGAATCTTGACTAAGGCTGAAAGGAATTACAGTACTACAGAAAGGGAAGCCCTAGCAATGGTCTTTGTTGTCCAAAAATTCCGTCATTACTTACTGGGGGTAAAATTTATTATTATAACAGATCACCAACCACTAAAATACCTACTCAACAAACCACAAGCCACTGGTAGAATATGGAGGTGGTTATTGTTGTTCCAAGAGTTTGATTTTTCTGTAGTCCATAAACCAGGTAAAGAAAATGTTATGGCGGATCACCTATCCAGAATAAATATGATGAATCAAACTAGTGGAATCAATGATGACTTTCCAGATGCTCATCTGTTTGCTGTACAAGCTCAAGGTTGGTATTACGACATAAAAAATTTCATTAAAATTGGGTTGTATCCAGAAAAGGCTAGTGCTGTACAAAAGAAGAGACTGCTAATCAAGAGTAGACCATATATCTTCATTGAAGATAAGTTGTATAGACAAGGCAAGGATGACCAGTTCAGGAAGTGTTTGGAAGAAGAAGAAGTGAGGGAAGTCCTTCACTCTGCACATGAAGGAACAGGTGGTGGGCACCTTCCAGGACATATTATGAGTCAGAGGATACTGGATGCTGGTCTATGGTGGCCTACACTATTTAGGGATGTAGATGAATGGGGAAAGGCATGTGACATTTGCCAGAGGTGTGGACCTAAGCCAACAAAGCAGAGACATAACCCCTTGGTTGTTTCCACTTCCTGGCAACCATTTGAGAAGTGGGGGCTAGATTTTATAGGGCCCATCTACCCTCCCGCTTCTCCAAAAAGAGAAAAATATCTCTTGATAGCTACAGATTATGCGACAAAGTGGGCTGAAGCTATTGCCTCACCCGATTGCACTGCCCAAACTGTTGCAGATTTCATTTATAGTAGCATCATTTGCAGGTTTGGATGCCCATTTGAAATTTGTACAGATCAAGGTACACATTTTGTCAATAAGGTCCTGCAGGAAATTTTTAACATAATACATACAATCACATTGTTCATTTTTGAGTTCTCTGTCATACTACTCAAAAGTTTGTAATCTTGTGAAGTGCATATCTTAGTCATTTCTCAATCACATTCAGAGATTCAAAGCTTGTTGGATTCAGCTCGAAGGTTTCTACATACTATCAAAGTTTGAAGAGATTCTATTCAGCCATTTCAGAGAAATATGTGTCGAGGTGATCACTGGTCAATGTTTGCTACAGTCTGAAAAAATCGGGGGTATAGCTTAACTTGCTAAATTGATTTCGCTTAGAATAATTTATCTTTTTACATCATTCCACTTGGAATAGTTAGCTTGCTAAGCTAATTACATACCTCTAAAAAGAAGTTTTCCAATTCCTATTGTGCTGGTCATACTGAGCAAAATACCCAGCAGGTGTCAAGACATAAATAGAAGGTTTTCTTGAGTTTATGAGTTTCAAAGTTATCTGTTTTGGTTCAATCATTGCACACATTATTTCCAAAGTACATAGGCCATTTTATGGTGTCATTGGAAAGCTAAGGAGGTCCACTTATCAAGTCTGAAGCAAAAGAGGGCTGGTAAAAAAGCAGGTTTTGGTAGTACCTACTCAATCTCTTGGAGCATCCATCCATCTTTCCCAACAGTGGTATCAGAGCAAACTAAGGTAAAATGTGAGATGGTTTTCCTTCATTTATTGATAAATTGGACAGGAACAACTATCAAGCATGGTCTCTAAGGATGAAGAGCTAGTTACAAGGAAGGAGTCTCTATGGATACATCTCAGGAGATGAGGAATTGCCCTCATTCAAAACAAGAGGATTACCAACCAAGGAAGAACATGAAAAGCTCAACACATGGTGTGCTAAGGATGCATTGGCAAGGTCTTATTTACTGAAATCCATCTATGATTTTCTTTTGCCACATATTAGAAATTGTAAGACATCCCAAGAGACTTGGGAAACCTTGTCATCATATTTTTCCTCCAACACAAGGGCTAGGAAAAATCAGTTGTGGATTGAATTCACAACATTAAGGAAGAAACTTAAGCAAGCTGTTACGGAATTTGTGACCAAGATTAAAGATGCAACAGATCAATTAGCAAGCATAGGAGAAGAGATTGAAGAAGAAGAGATTGTGAGGCAAGTGTTCAATGGGATCAGGGCTGATGACAAATGAGAAAGCTTCACCACTGCCATGGACCTTTACATGGACATGCAAATACCAGATCTTACAAATCTCATGGGACAATTGTTTACTCATGAAGCAAAGCTCAATAAGAATGGATATACATCCAAAGGTAATAACGCTTCTACCCTATACACTGATAAGAAGTCTAAAGATAAAGGCAAGAGCAAGAAGCTAGAAAATGAAGGCTCTACCTCTCAAGCCAACTATGCAGGGAGAGGTAGATCTTCAAGAGGAAGGGGCAGAGGAGGTAAGCAAGGCAGGGGAGATCCTATAACTCCTCACCATGCAACATTTGTGGTTTATCAAATCATACTACAGATGAGTGTTTTAGGAATTACAAAAATGAGAGAGGAAGAGGATACGAAAGAGGTGGATACTCACAGTCAAGAGGTAGATTTAATGATCACCAAGGCTACAACAACAACTACAACAACAATTACAACAATAATTACAATGGTACCTACCAAGGAGGATTCAAATCTAGGAAGGACTACAACAACTACAGAGAGGAGCAGGATGACTCTCTTGTGATCATGAACATGACTTCAAAATTAGGTACAAATGATGACCACCTATTCTACATTGACTCAGGATGCTCAAATCATGTGGCCGACAATGTAGCACTACTCTCTGATCTTGAGGACCCAAAAGGTAATTATCAAGTCCAAACATGTGATGACACCAAGAACTCAGTAGTTAAAGTTGGAAATGTTAAGACTTGTGATGGAAATCAGAATTTGTTGAGCAGGGTACTCTATGTACCAACCATCACCAAAAATTTTATGAGTGTTGGACAGATTGTGAAGAAAGGTTTGCAGGTTAGATTCAACCAATATGGAGCATTTGTGGAGGATCCAAGACCTAAAGGAGAAAAATCAGGTAGACTTTTCACTTTTGAGTTAGAAGACACAAAGAATATTGCATTATACAGTTATAAAGATCAAACACTTTTAGAGCTTGAGATTTGGCACAAAAGATTAGGGCATATAGGAGAAAGAACTTTGAAGCAAATATGCAGGGACCAATGTGTGCTTGGAATACCTAATGTATCCAAGCAACATATGATTTATAAGTGTGGTGCTTGTCAATTTGGGAAGTCTCACACGTTATCGTTCTCAAGGAAAGGTTACATTCATGAAGACTACCTAGAGCTTGTCCATACAAATGTATGGGGACCAAGCAAAGACCCTTCAGTCTCAAGATCAAGGTACTATGTATCTTTTATTGATGATTATAGAAGATGGACTGTATTGTACTTCATGAAGCACAAGGATGAGGTGTTTAATTGCTTTAAAAAATATCTTGCACTTGTTGAAAATCAGACAGGAAAGAATTTGAAGAGGCTAAGGTCAAATGGAGGAGGTGAGTACTTCTCCAATGAGTTTGAAAACTTCTTGCAAGACAGAGGCATCAAAAGAGAAATAACCACAAGGTATTCTCCAGAACAAAATGGGGTAGCTGAGAGAAGAAATAGGCTGATTGTTGAGACAGCTAGGTCTATGTTGAATGAGAAAAAGTTACCTAATTATCTATGGGAAGAGAGTGTTTCTACTGCCACTTGTCTCATAAACAGGTTACCATCTAAGTCTCTTGATGGCATGACACCCTATGAAGCATGGCATGGTAAGAGACCCTCACTTGACCATTGCAGGATATTTGGGTGTGTATCATATGTACACATTCCTTCTCAGATAAGAGGTAAACTAGACCCAAAGGCTAAAAAGTGTATCTTTATTGGATATGATCTAAATCAAAAAGGTTATAGGTTTTATAACCCTACCAATAAGGGATTCATGGTAAGCAAAGATGTTGTCTTTGATGAAAATGATTCTTGGTATGAGAATGAATGCAGGAAGGTTAAACTACCATATGATTTGGAAGAGGAGTTTCCAAATCTTGCAAAGGAGGAACCTACTCAGATGAAGACTCGAGTTCAGAGGACGAAGATACTATCAACGTTGAAGAGTTCAAGGCATGGAAGTCCAAGGGAAACATGAAGATGAAGAAGCTTGAAGACATACCTGAATCTTCAACTCAATCAATCAGAAGATCACAAAGAGAAAGCAAAAAACCTATCAGATATGGGTATGATACATCTCTTGTTACTAAACATTCTGTTTATCTTGCCAAAGATTTGTCAAATGAAGAACCAGGATCATATGAAGAAGCCATAACCAAATCAGAATGGAAAGAAGCTATGGATGAGGAGATTGAAGCACTCAAGGAAAGTGATACATGGGAGTTAGTACCAAAGAAGGATTCCATGAAGGTAATAGGATCAAGATGGATCTATAAACTTAGAAACTCTGATGGCACAATTAATAGGTACAAAGCCAGATTGGTAGCCAAGGGTTTTGCATAAACCCAATGCATTGATTATGAAGAGACATTCTCTCCTATGGCCAAGATGCCAACTATCAGAGTGTTGGTTAGTGTGGCTGCATCAAAAATTGGAATATGTATCAATTGGATGTCAAGAATGCTTTCTTGAATGGATGGATCTCAGAGGAGGTATATATGTCACAATCTCCTGGCTATGAGGACCCTAAGAAGGTAACATATGTTTGCAAATTAAAAAAGGCTTTATATGGATTGAAACAGGCACTTAGGGCATGGAATTACAGGTTAACCACATACCTCCAAGACCAAGGATTTGTTATGAGCAAGGCAGATACTTCTCTATTCATCAAGAGAAGTAATTTAGAGGTAATATACCTTTTTGTTTATGTTGATGACATCATAATTACAGGTAATGATGTCAATGGAATCAGACAGATCAAGAGCCAGATGATGAAGGAGTTTTAGATCAATGATCTTGGTCTATTGAAGTATTTTCTTGGTCTTGAATTAGTCTACACTAATTCGGGGATATACATTACTCAGAAAAAATACATACAGGATATGTTGAAGAAGTTTCACTTACAAGATATTGCCAAAGTAGCAAGCACTCCAATGGACGTAGACCTAAAACTAAGGGCCCATGAAGGTGATGAAGTAAATGATATTACAGGTTATCAAAGTATGGTAGGTAGCTTGAACTATGCTACCTTAACAAGAATAGATATTGCATATGGAGTTAGTGTGCTAAGTCAGTTTATGCACAAGCCAAGGATACCTTACTTAGAGGCTGCCAAGAGAATCTTGAAGTATCTCAAGGGTACACAAAACCATGGTTTGTATTTTCCTTATACTTCAGACATTGATATCAAGATCTATTCAGATGCAGATTGGGCAGGATGCAAGGATGATACGAGGAGCACTTCTGGATATATTTCTTTTGCAGGTGATAAGGCAATATCTTGGTCTGCAAAGAAGCAACCAACTGTTGCATTGTCTTCTACAGAAGGAGAGTATAGAGGGCTAGCTAATGCCACACAAGAAGCCATATGGATGAAGCTTTTGTATACAGAATTGGGTTTTATTACCAAGTCACTAATAATCTTTGGAGATAATACAAGTTCTCTTCACCTTGCAGCTAATCATATCTATCATGCTAGGACCAAACATATAGAGGTCCATTACCATTATGTGAGAGAGAAGTTGATAAGCAAAGACATTCAACTAACCTATGTATCAACCAACATGGAGTGTGCAGATTTATTGACTAAAGCTTTGGATGGAACCAAACTTTGCAGGTTCGAAGCAATGATTGGATTGCAGGATATACATGAAGATTGAAGATGAAGACCAAGCCAAAATGTTTGGCTTGAGGTGGAGCTGTTGGTGTAAATCACAAGCCTAAACACTTGGCTTGAAAGATATCTTGAAGACCCTCCATATGTGAAGAAGCATAGGAACTTGTGCTAGTGGTTAATTACCACTTTATCCCTTTGTAAAAGTCAAATTAACTTGGAATCTTTTGTAATCACCTACCAAAAGGATTCCTGGAAAAAAGGTAGCTCTTTTATTGAAGGAATATCTCCTAGGATATAGGAGCATGATCATAGGGAGCCAAAAGTTTGAATTTGAATTCAAATTTTTACTCATCTTCTATAAAAATGGTCATGAAAAAGTTGCGGGTAGAACTCATCATTTCCGAGCTTCTCATTAGTGATTTTGAGTGTGTGTAAGGCCTACAATATAGCCTACACCTATCTACACCATTAGGCAATGATTTTCATGCCAATGGATTTCTATACAAGTTTTCATTAATACATACAATCACATTGTTCATTTCTGAGTTCTCTCTCATACTACTCAAAAGTCTGTCAACTTGTGAAGTGCATATCTCTGTCATTTCTCCATGCAATTCAGTGCTTCAAATCTTGTTGGATTCAGCTCAAAGTTTCTACATACTATCAAAGTTTGAAGCGATTCTATTCAGCCATTTCAGAGAAATACGTGTCGAGGTGATCACTGGTCAATGTCTGCTACAATCCTAAAAAATCGGGGGTATAGCTTAACTTGCTAAATTGATTTCTCTTAGCATAGTTTATCTTTTTACATCATTCCACTTGGAATAGATAGCTTGCTAAATTAATTAGATACCTCTAAAAGGAATTTTTCCAATTCCTATTGTGCTCCTAATACTGAGAAAAATACCTAGCAAGGGTCAAGACATAAATAGAAGGTTTTCTTGAGTTTGTGAGTTTCAAAGTTATCTGTTTTGGTTCAATCATTGCACACTATTTTAGATTCCTGTAGGCCAAGGAAATGAGCAAAAATTATATTACCAAAGTATGCATGTGAATCTTTGCATCTAAGATGGTCCGAGAATCATAAAATCTAGATGCTGAATACTTCACATATTTTGTATAATCTATAAATTTATACATCGATGATAAAGAAATTGCCAAAAAGTAATAATAACATCACTAATTGAGAGATCAAGAACTATATATATATCATCAACAAATTTGACAAGATAATCCCATTATAGGAAAAGAGAAGTTCTTTGCACATGTGAAAGTGTTCTTCTATGGAGAAAGATCAAGTGAAGTGAAGAAATGGAATGGGATAATTTATACTTAATCTTGGAGACTTTAGGCTTCGGAGAAGCATCTCCAAGTTGCACCCTAGCTTTACGCTGATATGAGAGGTGTCTTTTGATTATGTTTCCATGCCATACGTTGTGATTCCTTGTGGGTAGACATTAAGATAATTTGCACATGAGGGACACTTGCACTGACACTTGGAAGTTTTCATTGTGGTTAGACATTAAGATAGTTTGCACATGAGGGACACTTGCATGGACAATTGGAAGTTTTCACATGAAGGACACTTGCACGGAAATTTGGAAGGTGATATAAGAGCTGTCTTTTGATTATGTGTCCATGTCATACATTGTGATTCCATGTGGTTATAAATTAAGATAGTTTGCACATGAGGGACACTTGCAGGGACACTTGGAAATATCCAAGGACATGCGACCCGTATATATATATATATATATATATATATATATATATATATATATATATATATATATATATATATATATATATATATATATATATATATATATATATATATATATATATATATATATATATGGGCACATTTGGATGTATAGTTATGTGCACCTCTCACCATTTGTGGGTTTATTTAGACTCTTGTTGAAGTACCTTAGACTAATCGCTTTCTTAAATTGACATTAGACTAGCTCATAGTTTCTTATACTCCGGAAACCCTTAATAATTTAACATTCATCAAGCTTTTAGTATGAACCTTAATTTAACAATAAAGTCTACATAGAAGAGAGAAATACTTGAATCTAATAAAACTTCACTATCATAAAAAATGTAGAGGGGGTACCTTTTATTGTTGACTTATAAAAGTGGACAATTGCTTGTTAGAGCTTTAAAAGATCTTTGAATATATTGTTTTATTTAGCACAATAACCCTTCTATAAATAAGCCCTTTACTTGCTTCTTGGGAATGGTTGGAGGAGATATGGATAGTTTTTTTTGTAATAAAGTAATTTTATGATCTAAGGGTCCGAGTGGTTCAGACAAATCTGAAATTGGATACCGTTTGTTCACTCATGTGTATGGCCAAAGAGATTAGACTTAAGCATAAATTCATGTTCTATCTTAAACAAATGATCCACCTAGCCTAGTGGTTAAGTCTCAAGGTTGTGAAGGTTGAGGTTTTGGGTTCAAGCCCCATGGGAAGCATGGGGAGAGAGTTTTACCCAAAGAGCTTTAGGGCCTTCTAATTCAAGTCAAAGGAATTTTGTTTTGTGTAAGCTCTCAATAGAACCTTAGTGGGTCGATACACTGATGTGAGTTTCCACACTAGAGTCTTGTGTTTGGATGATGTTTTCAATTTGCTCTAAATCATTTCTAGAATCTAGTCTATTTATCTTAAAGATAGGAAAAATGCTTTAATACCTTGTTGAAACAAATCTTTGAGTAGTTAAAGTCTTGAGTCATCTAGATTTTGACTCATCACAAGTTTAAGTATCTTAGAAGTTTGAATTTATTGTATAGAGTTTTAGTTCTTTCTTTCTGCCTTTTAAATCTTTTGGATTTGATTCATATATGGTATCTGATTCTTCTCACAAAAGTCAATGGTTAGCTAATTAGAACCACGTAACTAAATTAATCATCCCACATATATGTTCTATACAAGAACCTCTTTCAATATTCAAAATATGATAATTCTAAGTTAACTTATTCATTTTATTTTGCTTCAAGTTATATAGGAGAAAAGTTAGGAATTGCTCATCAAATTGACAACTCCCAAGAACTTAAAGATAAATTCTTTTAGGAAAGTGTCCTAATTTGGAGAATTTTCATTTTGAATTCGACTTGTATAAGTTAGAGTCCGGTTGACCCAAAGTAAATGGTGAACTTTCTCCTATAGTTTAAATAGGATTTTCAAGCCGATTAGGACAAACTATTCCTCCAATTGGGTGGAAAAATCAAGTGACTATGGTTGGGAGTAAACTATTGTGCAAACATCCAAGTTAGATATTTAGGCCAACCAAACTTAAAGTTTTCCAAAATAACTTCATGTGAATCAAGAGTTCTCAAAGTCTTGCCAGGGATAAGAATTCCACCTTAGTTACTAAATCCATGCAGTAGTTATGCCCAAAAATGGACTAGTAATCAGAATCCACCCATTTCCATGTTTATGCCTAGATTGCACATTGAGACACAAATGAAATGGGAAAGGAAGTTTTTAGATCCACTCTTATGATTCATTCACTTCCTTGTACTTTGAGTAGTTTCTCAATGTGCAAAGCTGGCTCTCATGCAAGATTTCGACATAGATATGTCAAGATATGTTGGTCTTCATTATGGTGCATTGGATGCCTTTGATACAGGCATCATTGACATACTTAGCTTAGCCAAGATAGCACATGTTTCATCAACATTTGGGAGTCTTATGTACGAGTTGTTATGCTTGATGCCAGATGTTGCAATCGCTATTGGATCATTTGCACTTGGAGTTCTCAGCCGTTCCAAGATTGACACAAACATAGAGCGAGTGGGAGCTTTGCAAAAACTTCATCGGTTCTTGCATCAGTGAGATATGAGCTCAACTCGTATCGATATGATTCTAGAGTAGTTTGAGCTGCATGGATACACCTTGTTCAAAGCACTAATTTGTGTAGGGTCAACTATATAGGTTGAGATCCGAACCCTTCCTATACATTAGGGTATAGTCCTACATCATTTTTTGTATATTTATCCACTTATGCTCCCACTGATTTTAGATCTTGTCTTTGTTGAGTATCTTGTGTCTCTTCAAAGAGATATCTCTCTTCAAACTTTAATCTCTCAGCCAATATTAGGTATGTATCCTCCACGGATCTTAATCCAAGTGTACGATATGGATTTGCACTGAATTAAGTTGTTTTCTTGATATTCAATACAAACACAAGTAAGATTTTCCAACGGGTGATATTAATCGAAAGAAAAGGGGAATGACAAAACTATGCAATCAACGATTTAGAGAGCTTTTCCTATGGCAAATATGTGGGATTAGTTCGTTTATTGTTCTGTCAGCAGAATGCAATCAACCATTTTGATAGAGTCAAGAACTAGGAGACGAAGATGCTGGCTACTATTTAGTAGCCAGGTTTTGAATATGACTCAGGTTTCTTGTAGGGGAGGGATGGCTTTTCATCGTCATCAAAATAGTGCTTGGATTTGTAGGTGGGTTTGGGCTTTAGTAGTAGATGGGTTTGGAATTGTAAACTAATGGATTTGGCTTGTAGTAAACAACAGGCTTTGGCTTGTATTTGTAGTAGTAGTTGGAGAACACATGCTTCTTGGGTTTGATGTAAAGTGCAACAGATTTGGGCTTGGGTTTTGGCTTGTAGTACACCACATGCTTCTTTGGCTTGATGTAAACCACCACTGGTTTGGGCTTGGGTTTTGGCTTGTAGTACACCACATGCTTCTTTGGCTTGATGTAAACAACTGCTTTAGACTTCTCCTCCTCCTCCTCCCTTTTGGGTTTCAAGATGTACTCCTCTCTTCGTACTTGGGCTCCTCAAACTCCTTCTTGGACTTGATTTTGTAATTGGGTTCCTCTTCCTCCTCCTCGTGCTCCTCCTTTTTGGGTTTCAAGATGTACTTCTTGGGGTGCTTATATCCCTCTTTGTACTTGGGCTTCTCATAATTCTCCTCCTCCTCCTTATACTTGCGTTCCTCAAACTGCTCTCTATACTTGGGCTCCTCCAACTCCTTCTTGCTCTTGGTTTTGTACTTGGGTTCCTCCTCGTATTCCTTCTCATTCTTGGAATTCAGTTTGTAGCCGGGTTCCTCCTTGTATTCCTTCTCCTTCTTGAACTTGTACTTGGGCTCTTCATGATGTTTCTTGGGCTTAAATTCGTACTCTGGTTCAGCCTCATAGGGCGGCTTGTAGTAAGGCTCTTCCTTGTATCCCTTTTTTACCTCGAACGTGTATTTGGGTTTCTCGTACTGAGCATGAGGAGGCGTCGTTTTGTCTTCTTCGTTGTTGTAGTAGCCTTCCCTGCATTGAGAGTGTCACAGGCCAAGTCCAAGGGGGGGTTTTAGTTTGTCACCACAAGGAGAAGGACGGCCACGAGTTAAGGGGCAAGCCCTTGGGTAACCCGGGAGCCTAAGTGGGACATTAGATGCGGGACGGCCCAGAGGCCGGATGTAGTGGAAGACGGGATGTTGTCCATAATATGCGAGGGATGGTCGTCGACGGTGGGCCATCCCGATGGTTGATTGCTGACAAGTCCATGGTTGTCATTTGCCAAGAGGCATAATGGCTCTCCTTTGCCACACATGTCCATAGCCCCTTTACATGAACGGGCGAGATGAGGGACGGACGGCCAGGCCGGCCGTCCCGTCTCTTATGTGCTAGCCCCGTCAAGGATGGACGGGGTGAATTCCCGTTATCGGGCATCTACCCACGTTCCAAGGGGCAACCAATGTCCCCAAGAAATGTGAGGAAGGGAAGGCTTAGCACTCACGCCGATGGTGCGTCTTAGTCAGGACGTTGGGGGCATTCCTAGCAAGTCCGCCGTCCAGAGGCATGCATGGTTACCACTCCCCTTATAGTTGCGCACAATTTGGCATAGCACGGTATACCACCCGAGCACCAAGAGGGCTAGATAGAAATACAGGGAGGCAAGCAAACGGGCATGACATCCACCCCCTCTCCGACAGACTTCGTGTCCTCGAGAAGTCCACCTATGTGTGCTTGGAATGAAGCCTGCTTTGCGGTGAAGTCAAAAAGGTGATTTGTGTGATGGCTTTTGTGACTTTGCATGGTGTTTCTACCCTCAAATTTGGGGTAGTGTCCTTAGTACCATGGGTTGTCGTGTGAATGCATATCTATGGAAACTTTGCCTAAATGCAAGAGAGGTGCGAACCTAACACTGCAAGTTTGGCTCGAAGCAAAGGAACTAAGCGAAACGATGGCTTGCCCCACTCCGACTGCATCGGGACAAGCCAATGCTCCCCGTGAGCCAGATCTTGCATATGATTGGGACCTCATAGTTTGGGTCATGGCACCTTTGCCTCTTATTAGGCTGAATGTGCTAGTATGGGCCTAGGACTTCCGAGAAGATCCTATCGTCAAAAGGATGGCTGATCCCTCTAAGTCAATTCATGACTCATCATCTGGTTTTCCCTTTGCCGTCAAAAAGGCTGAGTGAGCCATTCCACTCAAGTCGGAGCCAAAGTGGACCACTTAGGCCCCCAGTCGGTTCAAAGTTAAAATTTTCCCCATCTTGGGCAGATATGATCCATATGGGTTCATCCCAATGTTTGTGATGGGAGGGCCTCATTGCCACTCCACACACACCCGTTGTTTCCTTTCCTACGTTCCATAATTTTCAAGCCGCGACCAAGCCTGAACGGCAAGTGCCGGACAAGGAAATTCCCACCAAGGAGTTGGACCTATCAGCGGCCCTTAGACATTTAAGCACATAGGCACGGACGTGTGGCACGTAAACTGGCTTACTCTCATGTCGGCCGTTCATCTTTGAAAATGGGCCTATCGGCGGCGCTCTGACATTGTGGTTCATAGGCACGAACGTTTAGTGCATAGAGCATCTTACATTCACGTCGGCCATTTTGCTTGAAAGATGGGCCTATCGGCGGCCCTATGTCGTTACGTTCAAAGGCACGGACGTGCGGCGCATAGAGCATCTTACGATCACGCCGGTCGTTCCTTTCCATACTCTGCCTTGGCCTCAAGGGGACCCGTAGGCGACGTCCATTAAGGCACGGACAGGGGGCAAGGCCACACACCCGCCGGCCAACTTCACTTGTAACTTTGCCCCAGCCTGAAGGGGACCCCCGGGCAGCCCCAACACTTAAGGAATGGACGCGAGGACAAGGTCGCACCCCGCCGACCGTTGTCGTCGAGATTTTCTCTCCTCTCTCACTTGTGAAGGCCTACAAAAAACATATTTGGTGAAGGTAGCCGGAATTCCCCGAGAAGTCCAGGATGCATCAAGGATGTCAAAGGAAGCTCACATACAAAGTTTCAAAGAAATCAAGAAAGTCCATGGTAGCGATCAAAGCTGGTCAAAGTTGGGAAATTAGGGCAAAAATTTCATTGTCACCAAATTAGATGAAAATCCATATACTTGTAAATATTGTCAAAGGCAGTCTATAGCCCAAATTTCAGCAGAAAATGGATTTTGTAGCACATTGATATGCTATGTTCATTTTGTAAAAATGTAATTTTTCTAGTTTGACCCTACAAATTCTTGTATAGAAATTTATGTTAGCCATATGGTTTGGCATGTATAAAGATCATATGTGGCTACATATTTGTACAAATTTTCAAGGCTATCAGAGCTTCTTAGAGACCTTAATGCCACCTTGCAAGCTTCAAAATGTAGTCAAACTTGTACAAGGGAGATTCAGATGGGAGTTTTTTCTGCATATTCCTGAAGGAGATCTTTGGAAACATAGTCCTACAAAGTTTCATCTTCATCAAAGCCTATTTGGAGGGTCAAAGAGTACAAAGTCCAGTTTTCAGGATCACCACAGTTTTCTAGTTTAAGCAAATTGAAGGGTTGAAGGGCCACCACATGGCGAAAGCTGATTGAGCCATGTTGTACGATCAAGATGAGCTCAAATTCAAGGGTGGAGATGCACTTATGCTTAAAGCAAAGAGGATCCACGAGTTTTTCCATAAAAGAAGATTTTTTTGACAATCAAAGATCAATAATGCAACTTTTCTCCAAAAATAGTGGCTTATCTTATCCAAAATGATGTCAGCACTGATCCGACGGTCCAGATCATCCCCAGATCCAATGGTGGAGAATGAGGGCGCCTAAATTTCACTCCTTTACACTAGATTTGATAGAAAGAACAATTCCAAGCCATTGATTTCATTAATCAAATGGTTGTAATCGAAAGTAGTGATCCTAGAGTTGAGAGTTGATTTCTCTAGATCCAATGGCCCAAATTCATTCAAAAAACTATATAAACCCCCTCCAAACTCCTAGAGCATCATTGTTAGGCATCCATAGGGCTCATGCTAGCTTACGGTTTCCTTGAGACGATCACCCTCGGTTGAGCGAGTGAGGATCCAAGGTGAGCTAGTATGAGTATAGTACCTAGTTTCAAATTTAAGTTAGAACTCCAATCTAGGATAGGCTCTTGAAACCAGCATCTCTATCTTGACTCACCCTCGGTGGAGCGTGTGAGTGAGTTAGAGCTGATTTTTATGAGTCTTAGACTTCTTTAGTTAGACGTTACGAGCCTAAACAGACATAGGGTCACTAGAGTGGAACTCACCTTCTTACGTGTGACATTCGGTTGAACTGTCATGGTTTGAGGGTCGGAACCACCTTTGATCAGTAGACTGCTTAGCATGACGTACCACGACGATATTTTACATGTAACTTAATTCAAATTTTTTTAATTCATGTCACTTGTCACTTATCTCTTCTCGCATGTCTCTCAGTCTCTTAAGTATTTCTAAATGTCTTCTATTTTCTTCTATGTGTGAGAAGGCTCCGCACGATTACGTTGAACCAGTGAGGATGTCTCATTGAGCTTGTGAGTAAACTCTACCATCATGATTCACTTGCATGCATATAATCCATACATATCCATACATATTTATTAGTTTCTAAAAGTGTATAAGAAGCTCCAATATTGGACCATTCTTCCTTTCGAAACTGATTTATGTGTAAGGATTCCATCTATTCACGTCATGCATACATATCATCCAAAGAAGACTATGCATATGGATTAGAATTAGGAAGTGTTTAAGAAGCTCCTTCAATGGACCATTCTTCCTTCCAAATTTGATTCGTGTGTATGGCTCTCTTTCATTCTTATCATTCATGTTCATAAATCTAATTTGCACTCCTACATCCCCATTCCCATAAACATTTCAACATCTCTCTCTTCTCCATAATCAAAATTAATTTTACTTTCATGTGCTTAAACCTTCCAACATTCATTAGCTTCATACACCGTGTGTGTGCCACGACCGGACCCAATCCACCCGGATTGCGATCACCTCCACATTTGAACCCGACGTGAAACGCTTCGTGGCATTTGCTTCTGATCTTGTTGGGAGGTTGTGATCCATATCCTTTGTTTCATATTTTTCATCATCATCATATCATTATCACCATTCTTGAGTGTTACACTGGATTTCTCACAATATCGTGCACATCTTCGTCGTGAAGTAAACACATTTGTGAGAGATCTAGAGCATCACGCATCACTTGCTTATTCACATAAGATGGAGGAAGGATTCAAATCCCTTATTGTTGAGAAACAAGGCCAAAGAATAGTCTCTTCTATGTTGAGAGAGAAGGGAAAATTCAATGGCATCAACATCACAAGCTACTTAGATTTGTTTGAAGAGCAAGCTATGATTTTTGGTCTTCCCGAAGATCTTTTGATATCATTCTTTGAACGAATGGTTGATAGCTCTATCATAAACCGTGTCACTCAATATGATAGTCTTCCTTGGAGTGATTTTAGAAAGGAGATGCTCAAAGAATTCTATCTTGAAGATTATAGCCAACATAATCGAGATGGATTCTTACGATGGGTCAATTCTCCAAACCCTAGTAGCTCTATTACTCACTTACAAAATGAGTATATTAGACGCTATGAACAACTTCCTGATGAGGATAAGATAACTTTGGAACCTGATCTTGTGATCAATTTTCTTAAGCTTCTTCATCCTGAAACTCGTAGGCAAGTTGGACGGCGATTAGAAGAACCAGATAAGCGCTATGGTCTTACTGACAATTGGCAAAAAGTGCGTAAAGTAGTAGAGGCTGTAGCCCATAGACATCAAAGAAAATCCATGCTTTATGAGCAAACTAGTCTTCCTCAAGCTAGCCTTCCACAAACTAAGGAGCAAGTTAGAGAACAATCCCATGCTATGCTTTTTGACTCTACTCCTATTCCTCAAATGATGGAGCTTAATCAAGGTTTTAAAGTAGAGCCAAATAAAAGTGTAGTTGAACAATCTCAAGTGGATATTCTCACCAAGCAAATGGAAAGTCTTATTGCTACACAATCCAATTTGGCCAAGACTATAGATGCTTTACAATCTAATTACACCAAAACTTTCCAAAATCAAATGAACCCAATGACTTTTCAAGAGCCTAATCAACATGTTATAGCTACCAATCAAAATCCACAAGTAGCTCCTACTCAAGCATATCAAGTTCCTCCAATGCATAATCCTTCAATGCAAAATCCTCATCCTCATGTGCAAAATCCTCAAATGTATCAAAACCTGTATCCTTAAGCTTCTCAAATAGCTTTTCAAAATCCTCAAAATCAAAATTTTCAAAATCATCAACCGTATAATATGGAAGCTCCTCTTGCACCTCAAGTACCACATGTTGCTCCCCAAGCTCCTCAAATACATCAATTGCATTTTCAAAATCCTAATTATCCTGTTGAAGCAATACCTTATCAACAAAATCCTCAATTTCAGAATTTCCCACCACAAGTTAATCAAAATCCTCAAAATCAAAATGGTTTTGTGCGTGGCCCTCGTAGGTGTCCTTGGTGTGATTCGTTAGGGCACTTTTTGAGAGATTGTGAATTATTGAAGGTTGCTAAGGAGCAACGACTAGTAATAGACATAGACAAGAAAATATGTGACTATCAATCTAGGCTACCTTTGCAAGGAAATTATGGTAAGGGAGGAATGAAAAAACATTATGAAAATATAACCATAATGGACGTAGGAACTAGAGGAGTGAAACTAGAAGCTCTTGATGAACAACAAGTAGAATCAAGTAAACCCACAAAGGAAGGTGATTTTTCCATAGAGGCTTTAGTAAGAGCACGGGATGAGATTAGGAGAATAACGGCTTGGGAGTCACCGATAGAAGATCAATCTCTTATTTCTCACATATCCAATGTAGAAGAAAAACGAAAAAGAGATGAAGTTGAGGCTAGTGAAAGAAGAGTGACTCGAAAACAAACCTCAGAGGGAATAGAAACAATCATAGATCAAGGAGAAACATCACAATCCAAAGATAAAAAACAAGAATCAGAACCCAATGAACAAAAACAAGAGGAGAAACAAAAAGGGAAGAAGACAAAGCAAAGAAAAACAGAACCAAAGCCTTTAGATAAACAAGAACAATCAAAACAAACAGAAGACCAAACACGAGAACATGAACAAAAACAAAATCCTGAGCAAAAACAAAAGAAACCAAAGAGAAAACCTAAAGCCATCTTGATTTCAGAAATTGAGAGAAAAATAGATCCTATGGAGATTTTAGATGACATTTTGCTTAAGAGTCAAGTGACTATGTCTTTAGAACAAGTTTTCTCTATTGCAAAGCCTGTTTTTAAAGATAACTTTATCGGCCTAATTAAAAGGAAGAGGTTTCCGCTTAATCTAGATACTGAGATGCAAGATTCTCTAGATCAAGATCAAGCTATGAATGAAGCCTTAAACTTTGATGAATCTGATGAAGAGGACTTTGATGATGATGAAGTAAATGTTAATAAAAATTTCTTAGGACCTATTCAACCTGACCATGAAAATCATGAAAACAATCCTGAAAGTCACTTTAAAAGAACATTTTGGTCTACAGGTACATCAGAGATGCATGTTAAAATAGGAAATGATAAAAACACTATCAGTGTAAATGCATTAGTAGATTCCGGCTCTGAAATCAATGTGATTTCAAGATGCCAGTAGAGAGAGATAAATTTGAGAGAGTCATACGTAGCCATGGAAAAGCCTTTACTATGTATCCTCATGAGATTGGTTGTGTAGATCCTAAGCTAGTTGCACCCATGATAATCTTTACTATTCCACATATTCCATGGAATCTTCGTCCTATACCTGTTCCAAAGGCTCACTTACCTGAGCTAATGAAACTACTTAAGGAGAAGATCAACATGAGAATTTTAGAGCCATCTTTTGCACCTTACTCAAACAGATGGTTCACTGTGCCTAAAAAGAATGGGAAACTACGTTTTATTCAAGATCTCCAACCCGTCAATAAAGTCACCATAAGGAATGTAGGAACAGGACCCATTGTAGATGAGTTTGCTGAATCATTTTCAGGACATTCTATCTATTCAATGGGTGATTTATATTCTGGATATGACCAATTCCAGTTAGCAGTTGACAGTCGTGACATAAACACAATGAAAACTCCTTTAGGCTTAGTGCGAACGTGTACTTTACCTCAAGGAGCGACTAATTCTGTGGCTCATATGATGAGTGCTATGAATATGGTATTACATGATTTTATCCCTCATATAACTATGCCATTCATTGATGATATTCCAATTAAAGGGAGTGAGGAACGTGTAAAGGACATTACTGTAGATTCATCTGGATGTCGTAAATTTGTTCTTGACCATATCTCTGATTGTGAAAGAATATTTCAACGATTTGAAGAGGTAGGTCTCACATTTTCCATAGAGAAATCTGTTTTTGGTGTCAACGAGGTGCTTATTGTTGGACATTTATGTGGCCATTATGGTCGAAAGCCATACCCACAAAAAGTTGATGCCATTAGCAAGATTTCTGAAACATGTAACAACATGAGTGAGGTACGTAGATTTCTTGGTGCTTGTATCTTTTATGTTATTTGGATCCCACACTTTGCTCATGTTGCTGATTGTCTTTATGCGTAAATTGAAGAAATTATTGCTTGAAGCTCCCATCCTTAAGCGTGTAGACTATTCTGCTAACAAACCTATTATATTGACTGTTGATACTAGTCCTATTGGTATAGGTTGGGTCATAAGTCAAGACGATAGTGAAGGGAATAGATATGCAATTAGGTTTGGTGCCAAAATTCTACATGAAACACAACGAAAATATCCACAGATCAAACGAGAGCTATGGGGTATGGTAACAGCTTTGAAAATAGACAAAGAATATTTCATTGGTGCAAATGTCAAAGTTGAGACTGATTGTTTGCCTCTCATTGGAATGATAGCCAATTGTTCATCTCCTGATATAGCCATGCTTAGATGGATCTCATATATTAAGTTCATAAATCCTGAGTTAGTTCATATTTCAGGTAAGTCAAACTTAGTTGCTGATATGTTATCGAGAGCTAGATTTGATGATGATCTTGAAAGTGATCGAATAAAGAATGTGAACTTAATTGACTATGTTCCACATATATATGAGTATGAGCAATTTCATGAGTCTGAGTACGAAAATGAATGGAGAGACATAGGAAAGTATCTCAGTACACTACAACCATTACCTAGCTGGACTACGAATAGATTCCGTAACATTAGGAAATGAGCTTATAACTTTTTCCTATGTAATGGTTATCTTTGGAGACATGCTAAGGGTAAGGTTAAGAATCCACAATGAGTCCTAGGAAAGAGAGGTCTTCAATTGCAAGTAATGAAGGAAATGCATGAGACATTATGGGCCGGTCATAAAGGATTTTTTGGAACATATGAAAAAATTAGAAGTACCTATTATTGGCCTAGGATGTATGTTGACATTAGTAGATATGTTTCTACATGTTCTACTTGTCAACTTCATTCATCAGTCAAACATAGAGATCCATTGCATCCTACTTATCCACCTTGTATTCACTACAAGTGGGTAGTAGATCTTGTAACTATGCCCAAAGGTATCGACAAAATGCGTTACATTGTACTTGCAAGAGAAGACTTAACTAATCATGTAGAGGGACGTGCACTACGATCTAAGACCACTTACAATGTTTGCAAATTCTTGCTTGAAGATTTCATAAGTCGCTTTGGGTACATAGAGAAAGTAGTTACCGATCGTGGAGAGTTAAATGCGAGAGAAGCTAAAGAGTTCTTTGAGTGTCACGGTATTCGTTTGTCTCTCACTAGTGCATATAACCTAGAGGCCAATGGTAAAATAGAGAGAGGGCATCCACCTATTGTGAAAGCCATATCTAAAGCATGTAATGGTGACATCAAACAATGGTCTAAATTCTTACCTTTTGCACTTTGGGCAGATAGAATGACATGCACACGTACTACTGGATACATGCCTGCTGAACTCATGTACTGTCAAAAACCATTGTTTCCAATTCAGTCTCATATTTCTGCATGGTCAAATTTGCCTTGGTCTGAAAACATGTCTACTGATGATTTTATGAGTTTGCGTATTAAACAGTTAGAACAAGGTAAATTAAGACTTGATGATGCTGTTGAAAAATTAAGAGAATCTAGAATGAAGAACAAGCATTATTTTGATAAAACTCATCGATTGCATCCTAAGCCAATTGAAGTAGGAGATTGGGTGCTCATTTATGAGAGTACATTTGACTCTCAATATGATGCATGCAAAAAGCTCACTCAACGGTGGTTTGGGCCATACATTGTATCAAAAGTCAACAACAATGGTACGTATGCTCTTTGTGAACTAAATGGTGTTGCACTAAAAACTTTGATTGCAGGTAAAGGATAAAGTTATTCAAGAAGTGTGATAATGACGAGTACATTTTGGATGACGACATTGAAGAAGATGACAACAATGAGGCCGATTCATAAACAGGAGTATCCATGTTATTAAAAAAAAAAAACATCATTAATTTTCAAGTTCAAGTTGCTTTGTTTTTTTTCAAGTTTATTCTATTTTTTTCCATGCTTGTTTCATGCATGTTTTTTTCAATCTTTGCATTGCATTGCATATCCACATCACTTGAGTCAAAAAGGCAAATGATGATTTCTCTACTTGTGTAAAATTGTATCTTAAGTAGTAACTTATCTACTAAGAAATTGGTTATAATCTAGGATTGTGGAAAGATAGGGCATGTAGATTTGGAGGTTTATTTTGGTGACAAGACTTTCATATATAAACATGCATATGTATCGTGTATCGAAAGCATAATTGTTGAAATCCTAGCTCCTGCTACTGCATGTTTCTACATCCTTAGTCCATCTCACAGCACTTGTATCGGAGTTTAAACGATTGTTCTCCGTCATCAAAAATGGTTGTACCTTGTATCGGAGTTTAATTTTTCCCCGTCATCAAAAAAAAAAAAGTTGCTACATGTTACCAAGAAGTTTACACTTTCTTCCACCCCAAAAAAGTGATCGTAACCATAAAGTTGCCGAATCATCATCATCATCAAAAAAAAAAAAAAAGAGCAAGCCAAAGGAGGATAAAGAGGCATAGTAGAATAAATCACGGGCTATATAGGCAGATTTATGCATTAGTGGAGTTTAGTTAGATTTCCTTGCATGTTATTAGAGAAAGAGCATATTCATATTTATGTAGGAAAGGAGTTGATCTAAAATAAGCTAAAGATGAAAGATGTCTCTTGAAAATCCTATATCTTTGTTTATAATCATATTTAAGGTAGATTGCTTTATGAAAAAGGTACAAAATTTTCTTCAAGATGAGAGGAACTGATGCTTAAAACGACTCAATACATCCACTTCCACTTCATATTGATGCTTGTTTTTTTTCTTTCTTGTTGCCAATGTTGCTTATTCACTTGCATATATGTTGCCTATTTGTTCATGCATATTCATGTTTCCCGTTTCAATTATTTCTTTCATGAAAATTTTGCTTCATGTCACGTTACCTACTTATTCATGCATATAATCAATTTTCCTTCCATGTTTCTTATGTTGCCTATAAAAGAATTTGATGCCTCGAACATTTTTTTTTTCACAGATGCTAGAGTGGCGCTTCCAGAGGAATCGCAGGTTTAGTGGGGGCGAATGTCGTCGAGATTTTCTCTCCTCTCTCACTTGTGAAGGCCTACAAAAAACATATTTGGTGAAGGTAGCCGGAATTCCCCGAGAAGTCCAGGATGCATCAAGGATGTCAAAGGAAGCTCATACAAAGTTTCAAAGAAATCAAGAAAGTCCATGGTAGCGGTCAAAGCTGGTCAAAGTTGGGAAATTAGGGCAAAAATTTCATTGTCACCAAATTAGATGAAAATCCATATACTTGTAAAGATTGTCAAAGGCAGTCTATAGCCCAAATTTCAGCAGAAAATGGATTTTGTAGCACATTGATATGCTATGTTCATTTTGTAAAAATGTAATTTTTCTAGTTTGACCCTACAAATTCTTGTATAGAAATTTATGTTAGCCATATGGTTTGGCATGTATAAAGATCGTATGTGGCTACATATTTGTACAAATTTTCAAGGCTATCAGAGCTTCCTAGAGACCTTAATGCCACCTTGCAAGCTTCCAAATGTAGTCAAACTTGTACAAGGGAGATTCAGATGGGAGTTTTTTCTGCATATTCCTGAAGGAGATCTTTGGGAACAGAGTCCTACAAAGTTTCATCTTCATCAAAGCCTATTTGGAGGGTCAAAGACTACAAAGTCCAGTTTTCAAGATCACCATAGTTTTCTAGTTTAAGCAAATTGAAGGGTTGAAGGGCCACCACATGGCGAAAGCTGATTGAGCCATGTTGTACGATCAAGATGAGCTCAAACTCAAGGGTGGAGATGCACTTATGCTTAAAGCAAGGAGGATCCACGAGTTTTTCCATAAAAGAAGATTTTTTTGACAATCAAAGATCAATAATGTAGCTTTTCTCCAAAAATAGTGGCTTATCTTATCCAAAATGATGTCAGCACTGATCCGACGGTCCAGATCATCCCCAGATCCAATGGTGGAGAATGAGGGCGCCTAAATTTCACTCCTTTACACTAGATTTGATAGAAAGAACAATTCCAAGCCATTGATTTGATTAATCAAATGGTTGTAATCGAAAGTAGTGATCCTAGAGTTGAGAGTTGATTTCTCTAGATCCAATGGCCCAAATTCATTCAAAAAACTATATAAACCCCCCTCCAAACTCCTAGAGCATCATTGTTAGGCATCCATAGGGCTCATGCTAGCTTACGGTTTCCTTGAGACTATCACCCTCGGTTGAGCGAGTGAGGATCCAAGGTGAGCTAGTATGAGTATAGTACCTAGTTTCAAATTTAAGTTAGAACTCCAATCTAGGATAGGCTCCTGAAACCAGCATCTCTATCTTGACTCACCCTTGGTGGAGCGTGTGAGTGAGTTAGAGCTGATTTTAATGAGTCTTAGACTTCTTTAGTTAGACGTTACGAGCCTAGACAGGCATAGGGTCACTGGAGTGGAACTCACCTTCTTACGTGTGACATTCGGTTGAACTGTCATGGTTTGAGGGTCGGAACCACCTTTGATCAGTAGACTGCTTAGCATGACGTACCACGACGATATTTTACATGTAACTTAATTCAAATTCTTTTAATTCATGTCACTTGTCACTTATCTCTTCTCGCATGTCTCTCAGTCTCTTAAGTATTTTTAAATGTCTTCTATTTTCTTCTATGTGTGAGAAGGCTCCGCACGATTGCATTGAGCCAGTGATGATGTCTCATTGAGCTTGTGAGTAAACTCTACCACCATGATTCACTTGCATGCATATAATCCATACATATCCATACATATTTATTAGTTTCTGAAAGTGTATAAGAAGCTCCAATATTGGACCATTCTTCCTTTTGAAACTGATTTATGTGTAAGGATTCCATCTATTCACGTCATGCATACATATCATCCAAAGAAGACTATGCATATGGATTAGAATTAGGAAGTGTTTAAGAAGCTCCTTCAATGGACCATTCTTCCTTCCAAATTTGATTCGTGTGTATGGTTCTCTTTCATTCTTATCATTCATGTTCATAAATCTAACTTGCACTCCTACATTCCCATTCCCATAAACATTTCAACATCTCTCTCTTCTCCATACTCAAAATTAATTTCACTTTCATGTCCTTAAACCTTCCAACATTCATTAGCTTCATACACCCTGTGTGTGCCACGACCGGACCCGATCCACCCGGATTGCGATCACCTCCACACCGTTTGTTCCCAAATTTGCCCCGGCCTTGAAGGGACCCGCGGGCTGCATTACCCATGGCACGGACGGGAAGGCAAAGCCATACACCCACAGGCCGCATGAAAATGGGCCTATCGACGGCCCTCTTGCGTTTTGCACATAGGCACGGACGTGCGGTGCGAGTAGCGGCTTACTGTCATGTCGGTCGTTCCCCTTAAAAGTGTGCTCCCCGGCCCCGTAGGGCCCGACGGAAGGCACACACATCGTTTTTTATGAACTCTAGTCGCACCGGCCAAAGAGTAAAAGATCGGGTCTATATTCCGTCCGATTAAAATTTTCGCCACAAGGCGCTCATTACCCCGGCCAATGCGATACCGTCGCGGGAGAACACGGTTTGTTGGCCTATTATCTTCGATAACCGACTTAGCTTTGGGCACATGACAAAGATATATCAATATTTGCGAAAGGGACATGGTCTTTGAAGGTGGTCAAGTGGGTTAAGCACATTTCGTTTCGGCACTGGCACCATCACCGTTTGACACAGCACTCTACCCAACTAGCCCACCCGACGGTGGGGCCGGCGGGACTTCCCTGTGTCACTACCCAGTTATGAATCTCACGGATAGGGGCCCCTCCCCCAAGGGACACGACTTAGAGATGCGTCTTACAGCGCTACCTTGGCCCGGAACAAGGCGGCCTTGCCAGCATATGGAGGACAGACCCTCCCTCCTCCTGGCGGGAATGCCACGGATGCAGTTCAACGTGCGGCCAGACCCAAGAGGGAAAACAAGAACGGAAGTGGGCCGACAAGCGGGTCGAACCTATAGACACATAAACGGGCGAATCATCGTGCCTTTCCAAAGGATCATAAAACATGAGGGTGGTCTGCCACACCGACCCCGAGACCCGTTGCCACCCGGGCCTGAAGCACAGATCCGTTGCCGCCCGGGCCTGAAGCACATATCGGAGCGTCCCTACAAATTCTTGTAATTTGCGGTCTCGATGCATCCCTACAACCATACAACTACACCCAATCCATGGGATTGAGGAAAATATCCAATATCTAGCCTTGGAAAATCCACTATCTAGGGTTATGCCTACTACCCAAGGCTACCGAGATAATATAATATTATGATTCTTTTGTTACACTCCTTGTTATCCAAAAGTGTAATCAATGGCCACATAATGGCTTAGGCACAATCTTATGCATTGAGGCATGAGGAAAGCAGAGGACATCATCGATGGTAGGGAAGCACTTTAGGAATCTGTCAAAAACTATATTCAAACCTTGGGATTGAGGAAAATGTCCAATACCTAACCTTGGAAAATCCATTACATAGGGTTATCCCTACTCTCTAAGGGTACAGAGATAATATAAATCCAAAGTAAGGGAACGGCGAGAAAAGAAACATTTATAAGGCCAAATTTCTAAATAAGTAAGGAACTTGCAATAAAGAAGTTATACAGGTAATATATATGCATCGACAAAGCACTATATTATATACATAAGCTAGCTGTCTTTGTCCTTTTCTTTTGGAGCTTCAAGTAGAGTGGCCAAGACTGTAGTGTGAAAGATGAAAGAAAGTTAGTATAAAAGACAAATCAAGTGACTATCATGTGGAATTAAATGGCTTTCTACAATAATTCGGGTGGATTTACACCCCTTTGTGTGTTGACCTAGAATAGAATTTCCATTTAGATAGAGCTTCCTTGCTTGTGATCCTTCATTATTTTAGCTTTATAAAAACGTGGTTGGTTGTTTTTCCAAAGTAGTCGCATTCAACTTGATCTTTTTCTCCCTATTCATTCACGCTTCTAGTTTCCTCTACCACTTGTGTTACTTGCAAAGAAGACTTAGGCTTCTTCATGTAGACAGTGCACATGTGGAATAAGAAACTAAACATAGGTAAGGAAAATCTAAATCACGGTTTTCGTAGATAGAATTAAACAAAGAAATAGAAAAAGCAACATCATGAGTCTTCAAAATGTACCATATTATTTTGGCTACTATGGGGAGATGCAAGTGATGAGAAAAGCACACCTAGCTTAGAAGATCTCTTTTAAGTAGGATCCATTTTACTATTCCCTATAACACATATTTCATGCAAAACATTGTATCTATAAAGTAAAGTAGATCTCGGCAAATAAGAAAGTCCATTTTAGACCTCTACGTAGAATAGAGATTCTAGTAAATATATCAAGTTATACTTGGAAAACGATTTATTAAAATAGCTGAAACTAGCAAGAGAGTTGGATAAGTACCTTGTTCAATCAGAAAAATGAAGCTACCCTTACTATGTTCCTACTGTAGAGATATATCTCTTTTATATTTATGAAGTATAGAGGTAAAGCTTCTTAATGTCATCACTTTATTAGATTGAAAGGCACTAGGAGAGTACATTAGAGTACACCATCTCAGAATATAGAAACTAGATCTTAAAGATACATAAGAACAATTATCCGACATGGAGGTTTACATTATCTAGCTTTGTCATGGGAAAAGGTTTATGGGGACTTATAAGTGGAACAAATGCTCAGCTTAGATTGGGGGATAATCCAACGAATAATCATTGAGGATCTTCAAAGGATGGTATGAGAGTTAAAAGAGGGCTATTTTCATCCAATTTGAGTATCTTATCAATGTAATCATAGGGGACATTCAAGAACTAAAATGAAAGTGTTGGGAATCCTTGAAAGTAAATACTCTACTTTCAAAAGATCTAAGAATATCCAATTAAAGAATGAACTCAATTATTTGAGGAGCCTAGTACTAGGATCAATGATTACAGTATGAAAATCAAGGAAGTAATGGATGCATTGGGATGCGTAGGTTGTCACATAGATGATGATGACCTAGTAATATATAGTTTGAATGGACTTAGGATGATGTGGAATGGAAGGATTTCACCACATTTTCATATGTGAGAGATAATTTTCTAAACTTTGAGCAACTACTACCATCAATGGTAACTGGCGAGATGAACAATTGAGGCTCAAAGGGCAATGAGTTCCAATCATTCAATGTAGGTAATGGAAGAGGTAGATGAATAAATCACGGTAGAGGCATATTATGGAAAGGGATAGCATAATGGACACTCTAATGAAGTTCAAGGGGGAAAGTTCTCTTCATCAAGAAGAAGAGGTAAGTATAGATGAACAAAAGGAATGTACAATCAAACTTGAGACAACAACAACTGAGATGGATGCTATGTATGTGGCAAGCATGGCCACTATGGAAGGGATTTCTATTATAAGGAATGAGAGCATGTTATCCATGATGCACATGAGTTAATATGAGACACTAGGTTCAAACATGTGGTAAATTGATAATGGATGCAAAAGTCACGTGAGTTGTAACAAGGAATTCGTTTCAAATATGCAGGTACCATCAACCAAAGAAAATGTGGAGACATTTCATGGTGAAATATAGGTAAGGAAAAAATAAATCACCTTTTGGTAGATAGAATTAAACCAAGAAATATAAATAACAACATCATGAATCTTCAAGATGTACCATATTATTTGGCTACTATGAGAAATGCAAGTGATGAGAAAAGCACACTTGGCCTAGGAGATCTCTTCTAAGCTAGGATCCATTTTACTATTGACAATAAGAAATATTTCATGAAAAACATCAAATCTATAAAGTAAAGTAAATATAGGCAAAGAACAAAGTTAATTTTGTACGGCTTAATAGAATATAGATTTTGTTCGCTATTAAAAGTTATACTTGGAAAACGATTTATTAAAATAGTTGAAGCTACTAGGAGAATCGGATAACTACCCCATTCAATCACCAAAATGAAAGTACCCTTAATATATTCCTATTGTAGAGCTATACCAATTTTGTATTTCACTACTAGAAATAGGGTGGAGTAGCGACGCCCCCCAATGGAAAAAAGGTGGATCTCGTCACTTATGCGATGCTAGTTATGAGACTTCTTTTTATTAAAAAAACAATGATTCGTTGCATAAACGATGCATAGTGTCGCTTATGGGATGCTATAAATGTGCATCGCAAGGAGCATCACTAGCTAGTGATGCTTTTATCGACATTGGCAAACTACCTTCCACGCTGGAGCATCACATCCTCGACATCCTGATATTTCAAAGCATCGCATAAGTGACAATCTGGAATATTAAAAAAAAAATCGATTTCTCTCGATACATTTGTGTCGGGATTAGGATGAGAGAGAGAGAGAGATCGACCCTACCAATTTTAGCACACACCTCAAAGGAAGCAAGGTATGCACACACACACAACACACACAAATTTACACATACATGTACACATGCATACTCATGCACACATAGACACACACACATACACATATACACACACAGATAAACACATACACACACACACATACACACATAGACACACACACATAGACACACACATAGACACACATATGCATATTAGACACATACACACTAACACACACATACAAACACACATCCACACAAATTTCCGCACACACATACACGTGTGTACACACATATATATACACATACACACATATATGCACACATGCACACATAAACACATAGACACATACACACATATACACAGATTTAAACACACACACATATACACACTAATTTACACACACACACATACACATGCATACACACACATATACACACATAAACACATGCATACACAAATACACACATACACATACACACATAGACAAACACACATATACATACACACACATATACACACACAAATAGACACATACACACTTACACACACACACACACATCCACACACATTTACACACTAGATACACATGAATACAAACATATATATAGATATACACATGTATACACACATAGACACACACATACACACATAGACACACACACACATACAAAGATACTCAGACACACACATACACACACGTATATAGACACATACACAGACATATATAGACTCATACACACATATATATGCATACACACACACACACGTAGAGAGACATATACACACATACACACATACACATACATGACTACATATGCATACTTAATGCATATGCATATGCATACATACATACTTACATGCATACACACACCTACACACCCATGCATACATATGCATACATACATGCTTACATGCATACACACACATACACATGCATATACACATACACACACACATAGAAACACACACATAGACACACACAGGCATACACACACATACACACACACATACACACACACACATCCACACACATATATGCATACACACACATGCAAAGACATACACACACATAAACATACATGCATACATATGCATACATAATGCATATTCATATGCATACATAATGCATATGCATATGCATACATACATACTTACATGCATACACACACATACACACACATACACACACATATGCATACATAGGCATACATAACGCACTTGCATATGCATACGTACATGCATACACACGCATAGACACATACACATACATAGACACATACACACACATACACACACATATCCACACAGATTTACACATAGATACACAAGCATACACACACATACACACACACATACATACACACATACACACATACACACATAATGCATATGCAAATGCATACATACATACTTACATGCATAGACACACATGCACACACATATACATACATATGCATACATAATGCACATGCATATGCATACATACATGCATACACATAGACACATACACACACATAGACAAATACACACACATAAACAAATACACACATATAGATACATACACACTTACACACACTCACATCTAGACACATTTACACACACACATACACATGCATATAGACACATAAATATAGATACACACATATATACACACATAGATAGACAAATACACACATAGAAACACACAAAATACACACATAGACACACACACATAGACACATACACACACACATATATGCATACACACACATAGAGAGAGACATACACACACATACACATACATGCATACATATGCACACACAAACATAGAGAGACATACACACACATACACATACATGCATACATATGCATACATAATGCATATGCATATGCATACATATGCATATATAATGCATATGCATATGCATACATAATGCATATGCATATGCATATATAATGCATATGCATATGCATACATACATACTTACATGCATACACACACATATACACACACATACACACACATGCATACATATGGATATATAATCCACATGCATGTGCATACATACATGCTTACATGCATACACTACATACATATACACACATAGACACACACACATTGAGAGACACACACACGCATACACACATATATATGAATACACACACACACGTAAAATGACATACACACACATACACATACATGTATACATATGCATACATAATGCATATGCATATGCATACATAATGCATATGCATATGCATATGCATACATAATGCATATGCATATGCATACATACATACTTACATGCATACACACATACACATAGACACACATGCATACATATGCATACATAATGCACATGCATATGAATAGATACATGGTTACATGCATACACATACACACACATAGACACATACACACACATAGACACATACACACACATAGACACATACACACACATAGATACATACACACATATACACACATACACACATAGATTTATACACAAACATACACATGCATACACATAGACATACACACATACACACATAGACACACACACACATAGACACACGCACACACACTTACACACATAGACACACAGATAGACACACACATACACACACAAATTTACACACACACATACACGTGCATACACAGACATACACAGATACACAAATAAAAACACACTTACACACAGACACACACACATAGACACACACACAAACATACACACATAGGGACACACACACACTTACACACATACATAGACACACTTACACATGCATACACATAGACATACACACATACACGCATAGAAACACACACACTTAGACACATAGACACACACACACATACAAAAATACACACATACACACTTAGACACACACAAATACACACACACACATATATAAACACACACATACATACATAGAAACATGCACACTTACACACACACACATACACACACACATACACACACACACATACACACATCCACACACATAAACACAAACACATACACACATAGACACACACCCACACTTACACACATACAGAGACACACTTACTCATGCATACACACATACCTCTTTGCACCTCCTTTTTGCGTGACATTAAACCCATGGATCAATTGATATCCGAGCGCGTAGAGACCAAAGTCTTGTAATTTGCGGTTTCTATGAGTCCCTACAACTATACAACTACACCCAATCCATGGGATTGAGGAAAATATCCAATATCTAACCTTGGAAAATACACTATAGGGTTATCACTACTACCCAAGGCTACGGAGATAATTTAATATTTTGATTCTTTTGTTAAACTGCTTGTTATCCAATTTTGTAATCGATGACCACATAATGCTTTAGGCACAATCTTATTCATTGAGGGATGAGGAAAGCATTGAACATGGAAGCTCTTAAACCTTTGTGTATGAAAGGCAACCCTTACCCATGTTTAGTAGTCGCTGATCGTGAAAACATTAATTTGAAAGGAACCATATTCAAGAGCCAATTCTTGAAGAAATGATCCTCGTCTCCATTCTACCGTTTCCTCTCTAGTTAATTTGTACAAGTGCGTCTCTAGCTAATTTCTATACTTGCATCTCCATTATTTTCATGTGTTAGTACATGTTTAGATTTTTCTTTCGCATGTGTACTCTCTGCAGGCTCTCGCTAGAAAGAGTATAGAAGGTCGACCACAAGAGATCATCGATGGTACGGAAGCACTTGAGGAATATGTCAAAAACTATATTCAAACCTTGGGATTGAGGAAAATCCACTACATAGGGTTATCCCTACTCTCTAAGGGTACAGAGTAATATAAATACAAAGTAAGGAAAAAGCGAGAAAAGAAACAGTTATAGTGCCAAAATTCTAAGTACGTAAGGAACTTGCAATAAAGAAGTTATACACGTAATATATATGCATCGAGAAAGCACTAGATCATCTACATAAGTTAGTTGTTTTTGTCACTTTTTTTGGAGCTCCAAATAGAGTGGCCAAGAATGTAGTGTGAAAGATGAAACAAAGTTAGTATAAAAGACAAATCAAGGGACTATCATGTGGAATTCAATGGATTTCTACAATAATTCGAGTGGATCTACACCCCTTTGTGTGTTGACCTAGAATAGAATTTCCATTTAGATAGAGCTTCCTTGCTTGTGATCCGTCATTATTTTAGTTTTATAAAAAGGTGGTTGGTTGTTCTTCCAAAGTAGTCGCATTCAATTTGATCTTTCCCTCTCTATTCATTCACGCTTCCAGTTTCCTCTACCACTTGTGTTACGTGGAATAAGAAACTAAACATAGGTAAGGATCTATAAAGTAAAGTATATACTAGCAAAAAAGAAAGTCCATTTTAGACCGCTAAGTACAATAGAGATTCTAGTAAATATATCAAGTTAAACTTGGAAAAAGATTTATTAAAATAACTTAAACTAGCAAGAGAGTTGGATAAGTACCTTGTTCAAGCAGCAAAATGAAGCTACCCTTACTATATTCCTACTATAGAGATATATCTCTTTTATCTCTGAACCGAAATCATAGAAAGAGTGATGAAGATCGAGAAACTAAAGGAAGGCATCTACCCGATGTCTTTTGGTACTTTTGAAGTATAGAGGTAAAGCTCCTTAATGTCATCACTTTATTGGATCAAAAGGCACTCGAAGAGTACATAAGAGTACACCATCTCAAAACATAGAAACTAGATCTTAAAGATACATAAAAACAGTTATCACACATGGAGGTTAAGATTATCTAGCTTTGTCATGGCTTATAAGAGGAACAAATGCTGAGCTTAGATTGCGGGAGAATGCAACTAATAATCATTGAGGATCTTCAAAGGATGGAATGAGAGTTAAAAGAGGGCTTTTTTATCCAATTTGAGAATCTTATCAATGTAATCGTAGGTGACATTTAGGATCTAAAAACTTCAACGAAAGTGTGGGAAATCCTTCAAAGTAAATACTCTACTTCTGAAAGGTCTAGGAAGATCCAATAAAGGAATGAACTCAATTATTCGAGGAACCTACTACTAGGATCAATGATTAGACTATGAAAATCAAGGAAGTAATGGATGCATTGGGATGCATAGGTTGTCACATAGATGATCATGACCTAGTAATATATAGATTGAGCGTACTTAGGGATGATGAGGAATGGAAGGATTTCACCACATTTTCACATGTGAGAGATAATTGTCTAAACTTTGAGCAATTACTACCCTCAATGGTAACTAGTGAGATCAATAGTTGAGGCTCAAATGGCAATGAGGTCCAATCACTCAATGTAGGTAATGGAAGATGTAGATGAAAAAATAAAGGAAGAGGCATATTTAGGAGAGGGATAGCATAATGGTCACTCTAATGAAGATCAAGGGGAAAAGTTCTCTTCATCAAGAAGAAGAGGCAAGTATAGAGGAAGAAAAGGAAGGTACAATCAACATTGAGACAACAACAACTGCAATGGATGCTATGTATGTGGCAAGCATGGCCACTATGGAAGGGATTTCTATTATAGGGAATGAAAGCATGTTATCCATGATGCACATGAGTTAATATAAGACATTAGGTTCAAACATGTGGTAAATTGATAATGGATGCAACAATCACATGAGTTATAACAAGGAATTCTTTTCAAATATGCAAGTACCATCAACCAAAGAAAATGTGGAGACATTTTATGGTGAAATATAGGTAAGGAAAAACTAAATCACCCTTTTGGTAGATAGAATTAAACAACAAAATAGAAATAACAACATCACGAGTCTTCAAAATGCACCATATTAGTTTGGCTTCTATGAGGAGATGCAAGTGATGGGAAAAGCACACTTGGTCTTGCATAAATGAGCTAAGAGAAACAATCACCTCTAGGTGACATGGTCTCTAATCATTTCATAAATTCCAGAGGTTGCACTTTGATGTGTAGAGATTATTTGTCCTATCAAATGATATATTAAAATAATGAAAATTAGTACGCACAAAGTGCATGTATCCTAATTTAATTTACAAGATAAATAATTCTATTTGGGTCTACATATTAAGAGAAATGCCTTTTTTGATAGGCCTATGTCACTTGTTTTAGATCTCTACCTCCATTAGCAGCACGTTTAGTGCAGAGGTCATCTGACCTATCTAAAAGTCTCCAAATTACTTGAAACGTGGTCAACTTAAAGAGAAGACTATGAGATAAGTGCCCTCAAAATTTCCATAAATGTGGGCATTCCCTCAAAGAGTAGCATCCAAATCTCTATGAGGTTTCTACCTCACTAACTATTTGCTTGATCATTTTTTTTAACTAAAAAATGACGAGACATGTTAATTCTTATGATTAAAGAAACTCATTCATTAGCTTGGATGGATTATGACATGCAGATATATCCATGCATATAATGATCATATAAATCAATGCAAACCAATTAACCATCCAAATCATCTTGCGGAAAAATGAACTCTTTACATAGTATCCACCTTTCAGTGAAAGTGAATATCTATGGACGTCATTCTATTCTTTGTGCTTCTTGCACATTCATTAATCTCATCACAATCAATCATATATAAGCACTTAATAATTGTATTGATGATTATAACCATAGCACTCTTGTGCTGAATCTGGATAAACTTGTATATCAAGTACATAGACTCGCATGAAAAACAATTCATGTGTTCATGCTTTACTTGACGAAAACACATCTTAGTTGGACTTGATGCATATACCTTGTCATTTTCTTTCTAGAGGCATAATTAGCCTATGCATGCAACCTCTATCCCACACCTCATGCTCACCCTAACTCATCGTGGTGATACATAAAAGTGATCTTCTATAGATAGAAAATGCATCATGCACTTCAACTTTCTAGCAATCATATTGTCTATGTATGCATGCATCCACTCATGCATCTTCTTCTCTACTTCAATCAATTTATATGATTTTAGCTATGCACACATAAGACTTCCTCTCTCACACAACACAACACCACTCTAGTTCTCACATGACATATAATGCCATGTGGCTACAATATTTCTGGCAACATTTTGCCAAGAAAATGAAGCCTGAGAAAAATAATAATAATCATTACAATGATAAGCATCATCCTAGTGGTTGACAAACCACTTTATTTATTCTAGAAACCTATAGATAAAAAACGTTTCCAACAATGTGTTGTTGGGCATTACATGCCCTCATTACAATGTCTTTTTCTGCCTTCAATACCTGCAAAAGATTCTAAAACACAAAAAAAAGATCTGCGCATGCTTTTATGAATCAACATAAGTTAGTGTAACTTCATGTAGAAACTAACTTTCATGCACATTCCAATGTTGATTTCATAAAACTAGAAGAGAATACAATGCAAAATTGTAATCTTTGATGCGAAAAGCATTCAAACGAATATATTCGAGAGCAAAACTATTATGCAACTATATGAAAATTAGTCCATTGCTATCAAAAAAGATTCAAAACAGTATTAGGAACTCCTAGTTATTATAATTGGATACTCAAGTCACTCAAGAAGAGTTTCTTGCCAGTCAATAGCCATCTAAAAGCTTGCGCAGAGATGGCTTCCAATGATCAAAATGTGGATTATCACAGTCAAAAGAAAGGTCTTGAACTGTAGAATATATATCAAGTTGAAGCTCTTGATTTGGAACTTCCTTTAGGAAGTTATGACCAAAATAATGAAGCTAGGTGAGTGGGCAGCATACCTCTTTGAAGACGTATGTACAGAATTAGGTGCTCTCTACAATGGTTTCCAAATATCCAATCATAGCTTCTAGCCATTCATTGAAAAGCTCTTGGAGTCTACTTCTATCCCAAGTGGAGTCATCCAATTTGGATACCATATAATAGAGTTATGGCCAATTTAGTAAAGGTAGGTATGCTAACCTTGCTCTTCCTTTACTTTTCTCTCTCTTACTAATCTTTTCATTCTCTCTCTAACCTTCACTTTCATCTTCTCTCTTCCTCTTTGCTCATCCATTTCTCTTCCTCCTTCACTTTCTTTATCTCTTTCTTTAATCCTTTCTCTTTTTTTTCTCTCTCTCTCTCTCATGAATCTCTCTTTTTTGTTGCTTCTTTTATAATCTCTCTATTTCTTTTCCACTACCTTTCCTTTGTTTTTCTATCTCTTTCTCTCTATTGTTACACTTATGTGTTCCTTGGGTAGCTTTGATGTGAAATTTTTCCCTATACATGGGCACTTTTTACTCTAGTGTTGGCTAGAGGTTTTTTCCCATGTTACCACATACTTGATACTCTCATATGTGGTGGTACTTTGTACTTAGGGACATTATTCAGCTCTTACTTCAGTTCAGTTCATAATCAATAGAGAGAGCTATTCCAGCCATTGTCTTCTCCGTGTGTCTTAGTGTGTTTGTGCTCCTTGTCTATGCTTCTTGTGTGTCTCTCACACTTCTACACGCACCCAACACTGGTATCAGAGTAGGTTCAGGTCCTTCTCAAGTTTCGGGTTTTCACATCACAGTGCGCGCTCACTTTTAATAGTGCAAATCAACTTCTGAGCATCGAAGAGTGAATTTTAGTATCTAAGAAACATTTCCACCAGGTGTGCTAGGATTTGACCCCCATTTTGAAGCCATTCATGCAGTCAGAATCGCCATCATAGTGATGGTTTGTGAGCTGAAATTTCAGCATTCATTTCAGCTTTCATCGAAGTGAAGATTTTGTCACATTCTTGTTCTTTTGTGAAATGGGGGGCAGCAATGACTTGTTTGGCATGCTTCAAGCTGAAGATAAGCTAAATGGGACCAACTATTCGATGTGGTCTTACATGATGAAGCATGTTCTTGTTGCAAAACAACTTTTGAACATAGTGGTAGATGTAGATCGAAGATCAGCAAGTGCTTCTACTTCAAAGTCTACTGTCACAAATGGAGCTTCTTCTCCGAGTACAGTGGTTACTCCTCCACCTACACAAGATCAGCTTAGATCGGATGGAAAAGATGCTCAAGCTCATGCTTTGATTGTGCTAGAAGCGTATAGAGAAGTCCAGTAAACCCAAAAAAATGCCTTTCATAGCCTATTACAAACTACACTATTATATGCACCTTGTCCTCTTAAACAAGAACATTGTTATGCTTAGTTCTTAAAGATCACGGATCCTTATAACGAGCATGCAAGGTTCACTTCAAACTATTTCAAATAGACGAGATGTATGTTTTGACGATTGAAAAGAAGGAAGAATTCATTTTTCATGCTTGGAGTCACGAATGCACCTACCCTACAAACCAGTACAACGAAGTTATAATTAGAAAACCATTACATAGAAAAGTATTTATGACAAAAAGTAGGAATCATCCTCGAGATATGAGCTCTCGAAGTTTTCCATATGATATTAGTTGCATAGTTAGAGAAACCTTATTAATATATAGCTAGACTTGGAAAAACATCTATAACATTAGGAAGAGTTTGGTACGCTGCCTTCAAATTACAAGACCAAAAGATGATAAAAGAAACTCTAATATAATATATTTCTACAATAGAGATATATCTCTTTTGTATTGGATAGAAATTCATGAAAAGTGTTTGAAAGAGAGAGAAAAGTTACACCAAGCTCTCTAAGAACATCCTGAATATTTAGGAAATCTATTGACTTGTTACAAAACCTTGAGGAAGGATAATTCAACATGAAACCAGGACAAGCGAGAGCTCCAAATATAGAACTAATGATAATTCACAACATAAAGTACGGGCATTTGCAATAGATTTTTCGTTCACAATTATACACTCATATGCATCCACATACTATCGGATGAAACTTCGTATATAGCACATACTCATACACACACATTCATGTACTATTGTGAAGTAAGAATCAATGTTGAGTCAAAGAATCACAATAGTTTAAATTGCTTAGTATTTATAGCAAAATTTATTCCTTGTTCTGTCTACGATACTTTAGGTTCGTAAAGAACAAAGTAGCTCTCATGAAAAAATGAGTAGAGTTGTATTATTTTATAAAACAATACTATTTGATCGAATTTAATTCAATCGACAAACTATTCTATAAAAAATCTTTCGATCGAAAACTTTTTCAATGGAAAGCATTTTCAATCGAAAAGCGTCGAATTCCCATGCAAAAACTATTCGAGCATGTCTGAATAAGATGACATGGCACCAAATAATTTGGTCAAATAATAAGGGCTTACCATAAAGTTTTGTAATTATTCACGAATAAACGAATGGTCGAATAATGAATAATGCAACTTAGATCTCGACGAGCTCCATCCGAGAATGGAAGACTACATTCTTGAGGATGGAAAAATAATATTTCGCTTGGAAATTAATCTAAAATAGTATACACGTGGAAAGCAGATCAAAACAATACATCTTCCGAGAAATAAATCTACCTTCAGGTAGCTGGAAGACCTTTCTCCAAAGGGAGAGTGCTAAAACTACGTAGGGTGCACTCTATTAAATAGCATGCTTGAAGATATGGGATTGCTACTTGAAGATTATTAAGAAAGATGAGAGGTAAGATCTAATTTCATGGGACATAATAAAGCCTATCTATCCCATGTGTAGAGATAAGAAAGTTAGAAAGATGTCAAATATTTAGTATGCATGCTAGGATTTGATAAGGAAATGATAATTCACAACATAAAGTACGGATGGAAAAAGGAAGGAAAAGATTTCCAAGCAAAAGTGAAGTAAAGAAAGCATCTGGCATATGGTGTAGAACACAACACATCTCAAGGATGCAATGAAGATTCCGATTCTTTTGGATGCAATGAAGATTCCGATTCTTTTGGCTTGATAGGATGTGGCAATCAATGAGCGGATCTTCAAAAAATGTTGTAATACTGAGGACTGTTTTAAGTATGGCGATTGGGAAAACGAAAGTAGGCAAGTAATGATCTGCCATGAACCAATAATCATAACTGTAAAAGCTTCATTATATAAATAATCATAACTTATTTCCCTTGAAGAGAGGCATTATTTATTTAGGTAAACATATCCTTTCAAGTTCAGTTCTTTGTGCATGTATGCCATTCATCACTTTGAAGACTTTCTCCGGAAAGAACCACTCCGGAGGTTGGCTTTGTTATGTAGATGCTCTTTTGACAGTTCAGAGCCTCGACTATTATGCGCATTTTGCGAGTTAAGTGACAATATCGTTGAAGTCCACCAATCGCCATGTTCTGTTGCCACACTCGTGGTCGGTCTCTCTCTCTCTTTCTCTGTCTCTCTCTTTCTCTCTACAAAAGGAGATGGAGCTCGTCCTCGCTCCTCACCACTGAGCACAGCGTGTCCCTCAACCCAAAGAGATGGCGTCACAAACTCATCCCCACTCTTATTTCTTCCTGCTTCTCGCACTTAGCGTCCTTGCAGCCTCCGCTACTCTCAGTGCGGGGGAAGGCTACTACAACAACGAAGAAGAAGAAACGACGCCTCCTCCTGCTCACTACGAGAAACCCAAATACACGTTCGAGGTCAAAAAGGGATACAAGGAAGAGCCTCACTACAAGCCGCCCTATGAGGCTGAACCAGAGTACGAATTTAAGCCCAAGAAACATCATGAAGAGCCCAAGTACAAATTCAAGAAGGACAAGGAATACGAGGAGGAACCCGGCTACAAACTGAAGCCCAAGAAGGAGAAGGAATACAAGGAGGAACCCAAGTACAAAACCAAGACCAAGAAGGAGGAGGAGCCCACGTATAGAGAGCAGTATGAGGAACCCAAGTATAAGGAGGAGGAGGAGAATTATGAGAAGCCGAAGTACAAAGAAGGATATAAGCACCCCAAGAAGTACATCTTGAAACCCAAAAAGGAGGAGCACGAGGAGGAGGAAGAGGAACCCAAATACAAAATCAAGTCCAAGAAGGAGTTTGAGGAGCCCAAGTACAAAGAGGAGCATGAGGAACCCAAGTACAAGGAGGAGTATAAGAAGCCCAAGTACAAAGAGAAATATGAGCACCCCAAGAAGTACATCGTGAAACCCGAAAGGGGGGAGGAGGAGTCTAAACCAGTTGTGGTTTACATCAAGCCCAAGAAGCATGTGCTCTCCAACTACTACTACAACTACAAGCCAAAGCCTGTTGTTTACTACAAGCCAAATCCAGTAGTTTACAAGTCCAAACCCATCTACTACTACAAGCCCAAACCCACCTACAAATCCAAGTACTATTTCGATGACGATGAAAAGCCATCCCTCCCCTACAAGAAACCTGAGTCATATTCAAAACCTGGCTATTAAATAGTAGCGACCATCTTCGCCTCCTAGTTCTTGACTCTATCAAAATCGTTGATTGCATTCTGCTGCCAGAACAATAAACGAACCAATCTACTCAAACTGACATCCCACATATTCGCCATAGGAAAAGTTATCTCTCTCTCTCTCTCTAATTGGGGACGGAAAACATAGGATAGTTTTGTCATTCCCTTTTTTTTCGATTAATATCACCCAATCCATGGGATTGAGGAAAATCCGCTATATAGGGTTATCCCTACTACCCAAGGCTAAGGAGATAATATAATATTTCGATTCTTTTGTTAAACTCCTTCTTATCCAATAGTGTAATCGATGACCACATAATGCTTTAGGCACAATCTTATGCATTGAGCGATGACATGGAAGCTGTTAAACCTTTGTGTATGAAAGGCAACCCTTACCCATGTTTAGTAGTCGCTGATCCTGAAAACATTAATTTGGAAGGAACCATATTCAAGGGCCAATTCTTGAAGAAATGATCCTCGTCTCCATTCTACCGTTTCCTCTCTAGTTATTTTGTACAATGCATCTCTAGCTAATTTCTATCGTGCATCTCCATTATTTTCATGTGTTAGTACATGTTTAGATTTTTCTTTCGCATGTGTACTCTCTGCAGGCTCTCGCTAGAAAGAGTATAGAAGGTCGAGCACAAGAGATCATCGATGATACGGAAGCACTTGAGGAATATGTCAAAAACTATATTCAAACCTTGGGATTGAGGAAAATGTCCAATACCTAACCTTGGAAAATCCACTACATAGGGTTTTCCCTACTCTCTAAGGGTACAGAGATAATATAAATCCAAAGTAAGGAGAAAGCGAGAAAAGAAACAGTTATAGGGCCAAAATTCTAAATAAGTAAGGAACTTGCAATAATAAGTAATACACGTAATATATATGCACCGAGAACGCACTAGATCATCTACATAAGTTAGTTGTTTTTGTCCTTTTGTTTTGGAGCTCCAAGTAGAGTTGCCAAGAATGTAGTGTGAAAGATGAAACAAAGTTAGTATAAAAGACAAATCAAGTGACTATCATGTGGAATTCAATGGCTTTCTACAATAATTCGAGTGGATCTACACCCCTTTGTGTGTTGACCTAGAATAGAATTTCCATTTAGATAGAGCTTCCTTGCTTGTGATCCTTCATTATTTTAGCTTTATAAAAAGGTGGTTGGTTGTTTTTTCTCTTTAGTCATTCACGCTTCCAGTTTCCTCTACCACTTGTGTTACTTTCAAAGAAGACTTAGGCTTCTTCATGTAGACAATACACATGTGGAATAAGAAACTAAACATAGCTAAGGAAAAACTAAGTCACGGTTGTCGTAGATAGAATTAAACAAAGAAATAGAAAAAAGCAACATCATGAGTCTTCAAAATGTACCATACTATTTTGGCTAGTCTGGGGAGATACAAGTGATGAGAAAATCACACCTAGCTCAGAAGATCTCTTATAAGCTAGGATCCATTTTACTATTCCCTATGAAACATATTTCATGCAAAACATTGTATCTATAAAGTAAAGTATATCTTGGCAAAGAAGAAAGTCCATTTTAGACCGCTAAGTAGAATAGAGATTCTTGTAAATATATCAAGTTATACTTGGAAAAAGATTTATTAAAATAGCTAAAACTAGCAAGAGAGTTGGATAAGTACCTTGTTCAATCAGCAAAATGAAGCTACGATTACTATATTCCTACTGCAGAGATATATCTCTTTTATATTTGAACCAAAATCATAGAAAGAGTGATGAAGATGGAGAAAATACACGAAGGCATCTAACCGAAGTCTTTTGGTACTTTTGAAGTATAGAGTTAAAGCTCCTTAATGTCATCACTTTATTGGATCAAAAGGCACTAGAAGAGTACATTAGAGTACACCATCTCAGAACATAGAAACTAGATCTTAAAGATACATAAGAACAATTATCAAATATGGAGGTTTAGATTATCTTGCTTTCTCATGGGCAAAGGTTTATGGGGACTTATAAGTTGAACAAATGCTCAACTTAGATTTGGGGATAATCCAGCTAATAATCAGTGAGGATCTTCAAAGGATGGTATGAGAGTTAAAAGAGGGCTATTTTCATCCAATTTGAGCATCTTATCAATGTAATCATAGGAGACATTTAGGATCTAAAAACTTCAATGAAGGTGTTTGAAATCCTTCAAAGTAAATACTCTACTTCTGAAAGTTCTTGGAAGATCCAATTAAGGAATGAACTCAATTATTCGAGGAAAATAGTACTTGGATCAATGATTACACTATGAAAATCAAGGACGTAATGGATGCATTGGTTGTCACATAGATGATTATGACCTAGTAATATATAGATTGAGTCTGTCAAAAACTATATTCAAACCTTGGGATTGAGAGAAATGTCCAATACCTAACCTTGGAAAATCCACTACATAGGGTTATCCCTACTCTCTAAGGGTACATACATAATATAAATCTAAAAAAAGGAAAAGGCAAGAAAAGAAACATTTATAGGGCCAAAATTCTAAATAAGTAAGGAACTTGCAATAAAGAAGTTATACAGGTAATATATGTGCATCGACAAAGCACTATATCATCTACATAAGCTAGCTGTTTTTGCCCCTTTTTATGGAGATTCAAGTAGAGTGGCCAAGAATGTAGTGTGAAAGATGAAAGAAAGTTAGTATAAAAGACAAATCAAGTGACTGTCATGTGGAACTTAATGGCTTTCTACAATAATTCAAGTGGATTTACACGCCTTTGTGTGTTGACCTAGAATAGAATTTCCATTTAGATAGAGCTTCCTTGCTTGTGATCCTTCATTATTTTAGCTTTATAAAAACGTGGTTGGTTGTTTTTCCAAAGTAGTCGCATTCAACTTGATCTTTTTCTCCCTATTCATTCACGCTTCTAGTTAACTCTACCACTTGTTTTACTTGCAAAGAAGACTTACACTACAAGGAATACAGGTGCATAGCGATGATTAAGGTGACACGACTTCGTCGCTATAAAATTGCAAAATGTATCGCAAGAAGCGTCGAGCACGGATCGTGGATAAAACAACGAGCTAAATGACAATTGTTTCAACATGTGGCGCGACGGACTGTGTGACACTCGCACAGAGTGTTGCTAATGCGATGGTTTAAAATAGTGTCGCATAAATGACGCTAAAAACATCGCTTATGCAACACCAATTTCAGTGGTTTTTACGACACATTACCATCACTTACAGGACGGACTATTGATGGAAAAAAATTAAAACTTTGGAGGCTCTTCGATCGGCATGTTCATGCATTTGATCGAAGAGCTCTCCAACGATCGCAATTGCGCTATGCTTACGAGCTAAAACAAGTATATGCAAAATTGTTGTTTTGCCTAAGCTCTATCTTATTGTCTCTCTCTGTCTCTGTTTCTCTCTTTCTATGTCTTTCTCTCTTTGAATTGTCTCTCTCTCTCTCTCCCTTTCTCTCTCTCTCTCTCTCTCTCTCTCTCTCTCTTCTCTCTCTCTCTCTCATACATACATATACACACACATACACATGCACATACATACATATACTCACACATACATATACACTTAGGTACACACATATGAATGAATTATATAATAAAAGTATTGAAACACATATACACATGCACACACACATGCACATACCTACATATACACATAAACATGCACATACACACATATACACATAGAGTTACACATATACATGCACATACATATACACACACATACACATGCACATGCACATACTCATACACACATATACACTTACACATGCACATGCACATACAGACATATACACACACATACACATGCACATACATACATATACACTACATACATATACACTTAGGTACACACATATGAATGAATTATATAACTAAAGTATTAAAACACATGCTAATATAAACAATAATAACAATCAATAGAAAAAAACTCTTCATTACTTAATACCATACACATAATTCAAAACATAACTAAAATGAAAAATTTATAGATAATATATATATATATATATATATATATATATATATATATATATATATATCAATGTAAATACATATAACCCAATGTCATAATCAACTAAAATCCTAATCATCATCATCATGATCATAATCATCATCAGCAATATCATGATCATCCTGATCTTCCTCATCCTCATCGTCATGATCACCCTGAGACAATCGAGATCGTCCCTCCTGTGTCTGTCTCTCCACCTCATCCATATTTGTCTCTCCATAATACTCCTATATTACATATAACAAACATAAATAAATAAAACAATTAAACCATTCATAAAAATAAAATAATTATATAAAATTTAAAAAATACTCACAAAGGCATCAGGATGATCTTGCATATACTCGCTCAAATGCCGATATCCAAAATGTGTAGCATACTTGATCTCATCTTTCGTAGGATATCGGCCATAATCCTTGCGTTGCAATGAAACAAATAAAACACATTAGTTACTTGCATTTTAACCAAAATAAAAAATATACTCACAATAACACATATACTTACAAATGTGGCTACAAAACCATTATGGCCCATTTGGCGTAGGTGCGGTGTGTGGCCCAACTCCACTCTCTTCTTTGCAGCAGCCTGTTTATTCAAGAAAAAAAATACATAAATTAAATGTAAAAAATTACTAAAATATATAAAAATTATAAATATAAACTATTAATTTGTGTATCTTCTACTGAGGAAATGACTCCTGAAGACGTAGCTGTCTACCAAAAAACTGCCACGACTCAGGTGGTATGTTAGCTCGCCTCTTATTTTTTTCGACCATACAATATCTCATGTTAATTTAATCTCAAACAGAAAAAAAACTCAGAATACATACACATATATACACACACATACACATACACATATCCACATACACATATATATGCAAACATATACGCATGTATATATGTATACATATACAAATATACATACATATAACATAAACACACATATAGATATCCACACATATATACATACACACACACGTGCATGCATATACACTCATTCATACAAAATACATGCATTTATCCCACAATAATGTGTAGTGTATATGTGAATATATGTGTATGTGTAAATATGTATATGTGAATATGTGTGTATGTGTAAATATATATATGTGAAGTTTTTGTGTATGTAGATAATCAGATTATTAATATCAAATACCATTATTTGTAGATTCTGATCAATGAGATGGAACTCCACCACCATCTCCTCATCATGCAATGACTTTATACTGTAAGTATATCAAACATTTAATTTTAAATATATTTGATAGATACATAACTTATTTCTTTTTTTTTTGTTTCTTATTATGTGCAGATTTTGATCAATCAGAGGGTACTCCACCACCTCCTACCCATGCAACGACTTCACATGTGTCCTCCGATAGGAATTATGATGAATTTTACTATGAAGAGCATATTATATGTTGGTGGTACTCTTGTTATGGCATGTATCGAAGACCACTATTGGAATGTATTGAACATGAGGCAAAGTATGGTACTTTTGAGCATGCACCATCACCTAGTCAACGTGATAATGCTTGGGTATGTATTTATATATATATATTAATGTCATTATTTTATTTAAAAACCATATATAAAATCAAATTATTGTTGATATACAGGAATACTTGCTCGATGATGATGATGATGATAATTTTTCTCATAATGTTAATATACCTCGTACACGTCATGGACTTGCTGTTCATCAATTACAAGCAAAGGTTCTAGAAATCCTCTACCTCTTGGTTTAGAGAATGAAACCGCTGGAGATTATCCATTGCGAGCTCGTCATCGTTCTTTAGTACAAACATATGATAGAAGAAGATATGGAGGATGGAATAGAGGACCACTTCCTTTAGATGGAGAGGTTCTCAACTTTTGGGGTAATCGCTATATGCTTGCTCCATCCACTATTACTAATGCTGGTCGTGGTCTCTTTATTGTAGAGGATTTGTATGTGCCTCGGAACTCTGAAGTCACTCTTATGTCATTTTGTGGTCCTATATATGGATGGGAAGATTGGGATCGACTTTCACGTTATGCTTAAAGCATGAGTACTTATCGAATATGCTCGAATGCAGCATCCCTTACTAGTAGAAGGATTTTACATGCAGAAAATGAAAGATTATATATTGATGGAAGACCTTACACACATGGAAATATAGCATGTTTAATAAATAGTAGTCGAGGGTTACATAATAGTTCAGGGACTAATTGCACATTTGAGGAGCGTGAAAATAGTCATGAATCACCATACATGAGGAGAGATGTATCAAGATACATAGTTGTCAATGCTATTACTACATTACATGCTGGTGATGAACTATTAGTGAATTATGGATGGCATAGACCTCCAAGAGCACCTTTTAGCTAGAGAGAATAAAACTTTTCTATCCATATTTAATAAGTTATATACTTAATTTTTTATTTAAAGTTTACTTTTTATTCATTTATCGAATACTAATGAATTTATTTATATGTGTAGATTCCAACGTATGATGTTGATGATATTCCTCCACAACATTCACAATTACTAGTAAGACCTCATTTATCAGAAGCTTCCATGAGGAGGCTACGCAAAACTAATCCTATGCAATATGCACAGTTGAAAGATCTATATTCAAAAGATGATAAAGTACAAGATTTGTGTGACAATGATGAAGATGATGGCATGGCAGATTTTATTGAGGATTGGTATCAAAATGACAGTGAGAGCATTGATATTTCTAAAAATGAGAAATATCTTCGAGAGAAATGTCTAAAGAATGTATATGAAGGAAGTCGTTTGACACGACTAAGTGCAAGCTTACTTATTCTCAACCTTCAAAATCGTTTTGGATGGAGTAATGTATCTGTTTTGACACTATTAAGGTATAATTTTCAAATTTCTATCTATTTATATATATATGCATAAATAAATAAATAAATAAATAAATAAATAAATATATATATATATATATATATATATATATATATATATATATATATATATATATATATATATATATATATATATATATATATGTGTGTGTGTGTGTGTGTGTGTGCAGGTTTTTATTCTTACTTTAGATAAGGTAAGAAAAAGAACTTAAATTCAATGGACACTTTTTGTCCGCGCATCTTTTAAAAATATTAATGCATCTTTCAAAATATTCCCGTAAAATTTGATTGTTTGGATGGCAGGATACGATTGTTTGTTTTGGAGGATATGAAGTATGTACCTTCATTGAATGATTTGTTGATTCTATCATATGTTCAGTTTGAAAGTGTGAGAAACAGATTTATAATTTCTATTCAAAGATTTTGGCACTGTTTATATGCCATATAATGGTACGTGACCTAGATGAATCGCATGCACAGAGGTTACTCAAGATAGAGCAATCTGATTATAATGGACTAGTGTCAGTAGGATTCCTAGGGTATGCAGTAAACCTCTTGCATGTCAATGATGAGCATCTGAACTTTAGGATACAAAGTGGAAATCATGGTGGCTTGAGAGGATCACTTTTATACAGCTTGTTCAAAAAGCTTCTGTGTCATAAACCTAAAGTTCTTTGAACAAGCTGTATAAAAGTGATCCTCTCAAGCCACCATGATTTTCACTTTGTATCATAAAGTTCAGATGCTCATCATTGACATGCAAGAGGTTTACTACATACCCCACGAATCCTGCTGGTACTAGTCCCTTATAATCAGGTTGCTCTATCTTGAGTAACCTCTGTGCATGTGATTCATCCAGGTCACCATCGTATGGCCTATAAATAGTGCCAAATTCTTTGAATAGAAATTATAAACCCACTTCTCACACTTTCAAACTGAACATATGATAGAGTCGACAAATCATTCAATGAAGGTACATACTTCATATCCTCCAAAATAAACAATCGTATCCTGCCATCCAAAACAATCAAGTTTGGCGTGAATATTTTGAAAGATGCACATAAGCATACACATATATAAAATTATATGCATATATATATATATATATATATATATATATATATATATATATATATATATATATATATATATATATGTATGTGTATATATATATATATATATATATATATATATATATATACATACATATATATATATATATTTATTTATTTACTTTTTTCAATATATCTATTTTTGATAAACTTATAGGTTATTATCTGAAAAGTTTTTGCCAAGTCAGAATATTCTTCCTACCTCACATGATGAAATGAAGAAGATAATCAACAATCTTGATATAGATTATCAATGTATACATGCATGTCATAACGATTGTATTTTATATAGAGGTGAATATGCAGACTCTTTGACATGTCCCAAATGTCAATCTCCTCGATATAAGGGCAAAGAAGGTAAACTCCCAAAAAAGGTATTGAGAGATTTTCCATTGGCTCCACGGATTAGACATATGTTTCAAAGCCCCGAATTATCAAAGCTTTTGACTTGGGGACATGATCACAAAAGTACTGATGGAATAATCAGAATTCCTCATGATAGTGTTGCTTTTCAGCATATTGATTCTAGATGGCCTGAATTTGCACAAAATCCACAGAATCTAAAGTTAGGAGTTGCATTAGATGGGGTTAATCCATTCTCCATGAAATCCAGTAAATGGTCAACATGGCCAGTGGTAGTCATAAACTACAATCTTCCGCCATATCTTAGCATTAAAAAGGAACATTTAATGCTTTCACTTTTAGTTCAGACAAAAGACAAGTTAAAGATATGAATATATATCTTGCTCCTCTCATTGACGATCTTCAAGAGTTATATAGAGGTATTAATGTCATTGATGTATCGAAAAGCATCAATGAAAGACATATTACGGTTCGTGGTATTGTGGCTTGGACTATTCACGATTTTCCAGGATATGGTGTTTGTTCAAGCATTGATGTAATTTTTTTATTCAATATGCATGTAAATAAATATGATTTAAGCTAATTATATTTTTATCATTTTCCATGATGCAAGAATATCTACTAAGGGTTATAAAGCTTGTCCATATTGTGGTGATTGGTTGAGAACAATCTATAGTAAGAATCTCAACAAAAATATTTATCTTCGACATTGACGATTCTTGCATGATGATCATCCATTAAGATCTAAAAGAGAAGCGATACATTTTAATGGAAAGCTTGAAATAGGTCAGTGTCCAAAACCTATGAAGCCTATGGATTGGTAAAGAAAATGGACAGATGGACCTCTGATAGATCCAGAAGCAGAAATCTTCAGTGTTGATTCAGATAATGAGTATGTGAGCAGAGGTAAAGGAAAATTGGCAATCGCAGAGAACATATCAATATGGTATTCTTTGGAGTATGGGAAAGAGTTAAAAGTATGTCATCTTCTTGATCCTATGCATATATTAAAAAATATTGGTTATTCACTATGGCAGCATCTTCTTGGACTAAAAGATACCACAGCATCAAGGAATGATTTGAAAGATAAAAAATCCAAACCAAAGTTATGGCTAGTTTTTGATAGACATCGACAAGAAACGACTTATGCACCTGCTCCTTCGGTACTTACAAAAAAGAGATACAGACTATCAACAATAGAATTTGTTGGGGGATTCTTAGACAAGAAGGAGTTTGAGGGTTTGTAGGAGAAAAGGAAAAGACCAGAAGAGGAAATACACCTTGGAAGCCTCTGCCGATTGATTATAGTAAGACAATTACAATGTTTGAAGCACAATACAAGCCAATACTTCTGTGCACAATCACACAGAGTGCTCAATTACAAAATACCAAATATCCCAAAGTCTTCTTGCCGCCGGCCTCCTCTACACCAGACCTCCACCTGCTTCAAGCTTATCCTTGTGCACACCTTGCACCAAGCTTCCACTAAGGGGGAGGAATGAATAGCTTCTATCGGCACGCACACACTGCAAAGAGACCTTGAGATGCTTGGGGGACTAGCTTAGCACTCTTTGCACAATCCCTTAGTCACTCTCTATGCACTCCTTCAACTCCACTTCTCTGGGTCGCACACTAGTGACTCTTGCAGTTCCCTCTCTTGCTTCACTTAAACTATGCTTCTCTTGCTTACTCTAGAATTGGTCCAAGAATAGTCCTTGCCTTGATTTGAGTGGGCCAATCACGTACGCTCCTAAGTGCAATAGTATCTTGGTGCTCACTTTGATGTCCCAAGATTGTCTTCACAAGTGGCACCCAACGACTCCCTGTTTTGTCTTGTAGTGACTTTAGACTAAAACCCAAAATTTTAATTGGGGGGCCATACTTTCCCCTGTGCATACGCTGCCGCTTCACATACCTTCATATTTCCTTTTAAGTCTTCACTTTTGCACATAAGAGGGGGCTCACCTGAACCTTCCAAAATACTTTAAAAACCACTTTGAACCTTAGGGAAATTAGAGAAAATACCTCTAACCTGCAACCCACTTTCTCCAATTTACCCTTTGTGGACAATTAATTGTGCACTACCAGTGCACTTTGACACCTGCACTTTAGCACTTTGAACTTACAATTAATTGTGCACTACCTGTGCACTTTGACACCTGCATTTTAGCACTTTGACTTTGCACCTGTTGACTTTGACCTTGACCTTGTTGACTTTGACAACTTGACTTTGACCTTTTGACTTTGACTGTGGTTGACTTTGACCAATATGACTTTTATGGGCTCAATAGTTGCCCACCACCTAATGTGCTCTCCGTCCCGGAGAGCTACAGCCAAAACTCTGAGCATATAGGACACCATGATAAGAGAGCTGCAAAAACTGGAAGAGGACATCTGAGCAGCAACCAATTCCACCAAAAGCAGAATAGAACAAGCACCAAAGAAGAACCAAAAATTGGATTTTTCCATGGAAAAGCAAAGGGTTGCAATGGGAGGGTAGAAAGGGGGTGGAGGGGAGGGCTGAGGGGCAGGGATTGAAGGGATAGGGAGGGTTAAGGATGTGGCTGGGCAGATTGGTAAAGGTAGGGCATGGGATAGGATGATAGGGTCTAGAGAGGGTTAAAATGGTCAAACAGTAGAGCTACAGAGGGTGCATGTGGGAGATTATGAAACATAAGGTAAGACAAGGTGAGAAAAGACCATATGGACAATGTGGGGAAATAAAAACATGTGATTAATGTGCCCAAAACATGTGAGTTTTGACCAAAAGTTAGAGGAAAAGTTGGAATTTGGAAAAATAAAGCCAAAACCTGAGCTCAGAGGTGCCAAAAAACATGAAAATGACTCCATTATTGTAAAAAACGGCCAATCGAGGCATGATCCAGAGCCAAAAGCTTTGAGCCATAAAAAATTAAAAAAAAAAAGATATATATATATATATATATATATTATATATATATATATATATATATATATATATATATATATATATATATATATATATATATATATATATATATATATATATATATATATATTGAACGCCTATACAAATTAAAAAAAAAAGAAAAAGAAATAAAATAAATCATAAAATAAAAATAATAAAATAAAAAATAAGAAAATAAAAAGAATTAATATAAAAAAAGAAAAAAAAAAAATTTTTTTTGGGGGGGGGGGGTGTGTCAGAACGGGGGGGGAGAGGGGGGGGGGCGGGGGATGGTCGGTGGTGGTCCGTGGTGCGGGGGGGGGGATTTTTTTTTTCTTTTTGGAAGAAAAAAGAAAACGCCTTGGGGGCCCTTTTTTTTCAATTATCCAAAAAACCAAAGAAAAATACATAAAAAATCCAAAAAAATTTGCAAAAAAAATCCAAAAAATCTTCAAAAAATTCTGAAAATATTTCCTAGAGTGTTAGGCCAATTTCTTCACTCAAAACCAGAGAGAGCTTCCTTTATTCCTCAAATTTGGCAAGAAAAAGACACGTGAAAAGGAGAAAAATGCTAGAAAAAATTCAAAAAATGCTTGAACAATTATGAAAAAATTCCTAAAATTTCCAAAAATTGTACCTTTCCAAAGTTGATGAAATGGCTGCTAAATTTGCTAAAAACTCAAGAAACAAGCATGAAATGGATAAAGAAAACTACTAAAACTTAAGTAAAATGACAAGAAAAGACTATGTACAACTTGGACAAATTTTGGAGGTTCCAGGTGATCCATAATTCTTCAGTTGGCTTGATGATAGGCCTTTAGCCATGATCTTTATATGTTGACACAAGAAACTCCTCCATAATCTGCAATTGTACTACACTTCATTGATTTTATCTTCTTTTTGGGCATGCTAACGCTTTGATAGACCCACCTTAAATCCTTCAGTACAATATTATCTCCTCCATACTGCATCTTTTGTTTCCAAAGACTAGCAGGTACTCCGTCCACATCATTGTAAAGCCTTGCACTTACTATCATAAAAATTTACACAATAGATGATATCCATACCAGGATCCATAAAACACTGGCCATTGACATATGATTTGAAGCATCTTCATCACGGCTGCACTTAAGGACTTTGGTTTTCTTCTCTTTTCCATGGCCTTTGACTGAGACTGTTTCAACCTGAGTGATTTCCTCTTTTTCTTCATATACTTCTTCTTTACTTGAGTTTGGAAAAATTCCATAGAAGGAAGATGGGTCTTTTGCATGGAGCCAAGCCAACATGTTTTCATCTTCATATAAATCTGCTCCTTCAAATAGATTTGCTTCTGGGTTGTCCACCCCTTCTTCTTCAATACAAATACCAATTGTCTGCATCATACTAGTATGTCTCTGATTGTCTGGTCCTTCTTCTAAAATTATCTACTGCAACTCTTTTCCCTCGTGCTTTACCCACATTGTGTCCTTGCCCCAATCATGCAACACATTGGCATGCCTTAACCAAGGTCTCCCAATTAACAGGGGGAAACTTCCTTCTACCTGTGGTAGCCTTAAAACAACAAAGTCCAAGTTAAAGATGGTACCTTGTATTTTGACTGGAACTCCAGGGACCACACCCATAGGCCTTACTATGCTTTGGTCTGCCATTGTTACAGTGAAGTTGGCAGGTCGTGAAGGGTATAGTCCAATCTTTTTCATGGTATATTCAGGCATCAAGTTAATTCCAGAACCACCATCCACAATAACTCCTTGAAACTCATGACCGTTAATAGAGACTGTTAGCCGAGGGCTCTTGTAATCTGTGAGGGGTGCTTCCCCTACATTTTTATCTTTATGCATAACAGCAGCCTTTGCCACTAAACTTGTTGTGGACATTTCATCAATTATCTGCAAGAGTTCTGACCCAAACTTCCCATCCATCTTTATTAAATAAAAAATACTAACCTCCTTTTTCATGGACTTGAGTAGTTTGGAAGCTTTTGATTCTTTAAGAGCATGGGCTCCATTTGACTTATCAAACTCCTCATGAGCCCTGTTGAATGCATGTCCAATAGCGTCACTGGTACCTATGAAATTTTCTTTTTGCCTTGTGTCTGCACATGTGGTGGCTTTGTACTCAGACACACCTTTGTCTTTGTTTAATCCATTAATCACTGATTCTTGACCCATGTCCACTGGAGCCTTCCCCTTGCTTCTTGTCTGCACTGTAAAAGATTCAATTTCCTCTAACTGCACAACCCTCGTTGATGGAGATGGCACATTGACCTGATCTAACACTTCTTCTTTGTGTACAGAAATCATTTGAATATGGGGCCCGGATGAAGAGGCTTGATTCTTAGGACAACAATTTGTATAGTGGTCTCTGGCCTCTGGGTAGTTTCTGCAAGGAGGGGCATTTTCTGGGAGAGTGCACCTACTTTGATAGTGCCCACAGTCTCCACATCTGAAACAAATAATTGGCCTTCTAGGCCCATTTCCAAAATTATCCCTCTGTCTAGGGTTATAAGTGTTACCTTGATTGGGTGCAGTTGCCATCACATTTGCTGGTGGTAGGGGTCCTCCTTGTGTCCAGTATGTTGTTGCAGGCATTCCCCTTGATTGGCATTCATGGGCCTCATGGCCAACCTTCCTGCATAATTGGCAAGTCACATTCAACATAGGACATTCACTTACTATATGCCCTTGCTTGTTGCACATGGAACACCAAAGTCCACTCTTGATGCCACTCCCTTTGAGTTCCTGCAGCTCGTCTCGCAGCTGAGCCAATTCCTCTGCTTGGGCCTCCTCCTCGGAGCTTTAGTGCTTCAATCTCCCTCCTCAACTGAGCAACAACAGTCTCCTCCTCTTTGTAGGGCTTATTTCTTTTTAAGCCTTCCAGCTCCTTCCTTAGCTGGATCACTCGATCCTCCATTTCTGTACCATATGTTGGTTGGGAAGAAGTTGCTCCATACTGGTGCCTTATCTGCTCCAAGCGTGTGGCTGTGTTGATGAACTCCTCTATGGAGGCTGTAGGTAACACTAATTCCTTTATTTTGCATTGGGTGGCCACTGGTACCGGCTTAGCTAACCATTTCTTAACAAAAAAACCGTGTGGTGGATCTGGCAATTTAGCCATTAGTGCTTTGGCCCTAGTCGCAAACTTTGGGAACTTTTCTCCTGGATCCAATCTCAAATTTTCTAGTTCTTCTATGATAATCTCCGCAGTGTTGCCATGCTGGAATTGATTTTTAAATGCATCTTTCATCACATCCCAAGTGCTAAAATGGTTTTCAGCAAACTGGCTGAACCATTTATCTGCTAATCCCTCTAATGTGGCACGGAAGAGAATCAAAAAGGCATCCTCCCTACCCATTAAGCCTCTAGTCTTACATAATGCCAAAAACCTTCTAATGTGTTCATTCGGATCCTCCTGAGCTAGACCTTTGAAAGAAGGAAACTTTATATTTAATCTAGAGAGTAAAGTTTCCAAGTCTACCTGACCCGCCATGCTCTTTACTGATGAGGTTGAAGATAGTGGACTGGAGGACCTTCTAAAAACCTTCCTTCTTGTCTGATTGCAGGTGACCCTCAATGTTTGGGACCGGGTTGCGGTCATGAGCAGTTCATAGCCCACTTAATATGAGAAACTTGATAAGAATATTTACCTTTTGTTTGATAAAGTAGCACTGTAGTAGCACTGTAGATACGTGATCTCCGCTATACTTTGCACTTGGTTTCTCCTAAGCACAAATCTCCTTGGAAATCCCACCGGGTGTGCCAAATTTTGTTGGGGGATTCTTAGACAAGAAAGAGTTTGAGGGTTTGTAGGAGAAAAGGAAAAGATCAGAAGAGGAAATACACCTTGGAAGCTTCTGCCAATTGATTACAGTAAGACAATTACAATGTTTGAAGCACAATACAAGCCAATACTTCTGTGCACAATCACACAGAGTGCTCAATTACAAAATACTGATATCCCAAAGTCTTCTTGCCGCCGACTTCCTCTGCACCAGACCTCCACCTGCTTCAAGCTTATCCTTGTGCACACCTTGCACCAAGCTTTCACTAAGGGGGAGGAATGAATACCTTCTGTCGGCACGCACTGTCGGGAATTTGCGCACATAAGGCTGGTGGATCAGTCAGCCACTAAATCCCTCGGCACACGCAGGGTGTATGAGACAATCGTAGGTGTTTTAGGTATATAAAAACTAAGTGATGGAAACAATTTTAATTACCTACTTTCTGAAAGGAATAAAAATATTTTAAAGTCAACTAATGTGCAATACTTTTGGATACACATAATACTCTATGAACATCGACAATGAAGATGGAAAATAATAAATAAATTGATCAATGTCATAAGAATAATTTTCAACAATAGTTATTCAAATGCTAAATCTTTCTATATGATAAATTTCGCTAACAAGATAATGAATCCTAGTGAATTCGATACAAAGATAATGAGGTGAAGCTGTGAATGAGCAGCTCCTATTCTCTGATCATGAAATGGCTTGATACTTTTGTTCAATCTTCTTCTTTCAATATTCTTTACTTCAATGTCTGAAAAAAAATCATTAGATATTAGTAATATTACAAAATCATTAAGAACATAAAAATGATACTTTATCATGCACATGCATATGTTCATGCATACATTAAGACCTTCACATACTCATCATAATCACATACTTACTCTTATCACATATTTAGATATATACCTACTAATAAGTTATCATGCATAATAATGCATCCATTCTCACATTTCCTAATGCATTTATTATTAACATGTCTTCACATTCTTAACTATGCTAATATATATCCCAACAAACTCTTTTAAGCATATTAGCATTCATGTTCGTGCATACTAATGCATTTACATATTCTCACGTATTTATACATATGCTTTTTCATTTATATGAATACATACCCTACTCATGCTTTTCATTATGTGCACATACATATGTATACTTATGCACATATATCTATGTACATATAAAATAAATTATCAATAAATAAAATAACTTTAAAAAAAAATCAAACATATCATTATGTCTCTCTTTTCTCTCTATCGTTGTTCCTTTCTCTCTGTTTCTCTTTCTATGGACAGAATACCTCGATATCTCACAAAAGTGCGGGGTCGAATGACGGTGTTATCACTTATTAGTAACAATAACTTATTGAGAGTCCTGTTCACAATAAATAACGTGATCTCCCGCCAACGACGACAGTGTCAAAAGTGCGAATGGATGGCGTTATAACAATTTTCGTGAATTTGCGCTTCATTCAAGCGGCACATCTCTCTCTCTCTCGTGTCAGATTGTGTGTGTATGCGTGTGCGTGTTTCTGGCTGTTTATGCAAGATGAAACCAGAAAGAATCTGTGAGCTTGTACCCACAGTGTGCATGTAATAGTCGTTAGATAGAAATACTCGAGGAATGTCAAAAGGGTATCATGCGATTATGGTGAGCCTCGATCTCTAGAGTGCCGAATGCATGAGTAGACGGAGAAGAAAGATGCCGAGGCTAGTTTTGTCTGGTAAGAATAAGCAGAGACCACTGAACATAGCCTTTTACGAACTATGTTCACAGATAGGTTCTATTGACGTCAAAATTCAAAAGACAGCTACCGACGGCAAACATCACAGACATTTCTCTTGCTGCTATTCCTACTCCTCCTTGATGTGCTTTTGAGTGCTTTCGATGATTGGTGCTTGAAAGCTCTCCTCTCCGCTCGAAATGATACATGTACCTCCATTCCATGTGAAGAATGCACGCCGTAAGCAAATGTGACATTTTCTGCTCATAATCGCGCATCATACTCCTTACCGGAATCCTTCACTTCTTCAAATTCCTCTTCCTTGCTCTTGATGGTTTCTAAGTGCTCCCTTGGTTCAGGGGTGTTCCACATTCTATTTGTGAAAATCATGCCGATACAAAAGCTTGTGATACAAAGCGCCAACAGAAGCGTGGACGAGGTCCCTCCTGCTTTTGCCTTCATGCTCTTATTCCAACCGTCACCTTACGAAGTGAGAGCTCTGGAAATACCTCTGACCTTTTCTATGTGACTCTATGTGCATTCCAAAAGTACAACGGGATTGGCCTTTTCCTCCGAACATTGTACCATTGTGTGCTATGGACCTGCACAACGACGGCGCTCTCCGAAGTATTTCTCTATGCCAACATAACAGAAGAAACTCCCAGGCACTTACGAAAAAGCTCAAAGAAGATACAGGTCATCCAAACATGATGCACATACCCAGATACGTGCTGATGTTATCTGTGGCAAGAGAACCATGTATAGATTTTTTTACAGATTGTACATAACGCCTCGATCCTGTCCAGATTAGATGGAACATGGATCCTTCTGCGTCTCTGGAGTTGAAGATATAGGAATATCATTACGCTCATGCTTATTTCAAGAAGCTTCGGCAGATACATTACAGTTTCAACTTTGTTGAAGATCCTCTCATATATTTAAGAGTTGGTAAACAACCTTAAACAATAACTGCTCAGATTCGAAATTAGTCATTGTATATAGAGAAACATTTCTACGATTGTGAATACATAGTAGAGTAATTGTCGTCTTCGCAGGGAAATATGTATAGATAACGGTACGGGCCAGCGTAGGTGCACATAGTGTGTATATAAAACAGTATGCCTTTTCTCTCCCTCTCTTTCTCTCTCACGCGCGTACAGACCATCTATCTCTGCGCTCTGCGCATGCTTTGAGCCCTATGCCAGGACAGAATCGTTCTCTCTCTAGCTTCTCTCTGTCGTGACTTGCATGCACACTACAGCCTACAGCGTCGCCACTCTCTCTCTCGCTCTCTCTCTCTCTCTCGGAGCAGATGCACGTATAATGGAGGTGAAGAAAAACGAAGCAAAAGAGGAAGATAAAATCTACCTAAAAAAAAATCATTAACAAACTTGTAATAAACATAGACATATATATACACACAAAAATCTGTGCCTATCACTCTTTTAAATTTTACTTTATCCTATATCCACACTTTTGCCCACATTTATTCACCACACTTTAAATTAACTTTTCTCACATAACTCACTTGCTCCATTCTTTTACCCACTTTCATCTTTACCATTCATTTAAAGTTTCACTTTAACCTCCTTTAATTGCATCTTTTATTCAAACCACTCCTTAAATCACTTTAATTACACATCTTATATAAACCATTTCTTTTCCTAGTACTCATACACACCACTAGATATTTATCCATTTCATTTATCATTTATAATTTAATTAACCTATATTTTTTATTTTAAATAAATCATTTAATTCAATCTTAGGTTAAGATTTTAATTAATTAGAACCTTAGTATTAAATGCACATACATATACTTAAAGTAATTATTAATAGCATAGATTAATTTTTAATACATAAATATGTAATATATAGATTAATGTTTTTGAATAACAACTATTCTAGCCTTTGAAACATACTAAAACCCTTGAAAACTTATTAAAACCCATAAGAAACCCATTAAAACCCTTTGAAAATCAATTGAATACCTAGTTAAACCCTAACATTAACCAAGAATTAATGCTCCTATCTTAAATGCACAAGATTAAACATAAACCTAGGATCTTAAACCCATAAATCAATGTTTCTATGGCCTAAACACACATTATATGAGCAATTTAGAGTAAACCATAATTTTGAACTTTTGTTTTCTTCATCCATTTGAACCTGCAAACACTTTCAAAGTAGTCAATTCCAATCCACACAATTGTTTAACAGTGATATACAAGGTTGGAGATCACCAATAAAGTTGTTTTCATTTTCTCTGGTCATCAACAGAAAGGTTGAAATCTTTCCGACAGCGCACACTGCAAAGAGACCTTGAGATCCTTGGGGGACTAGCTTAGCACTCTCTGCACAATCCCTTAGTCACTTTCTATGCACTCCTTCAACTCCACTTCTCTGCATCGCACACTAGTGACTCTTGCACTTCCCTCTCTTGCTTCACTTAGACTATGCTTCTCTTGCTTACTCTAGAATTGGTCCAAGAATAGTCCTTGCCTTGATTTGAGTGGGCTGATCACGTACGCTCCTAACTGCAATAGTATCTTGGTGCTCACTTTGATGTCCCAAGATTGTCTTCACAAGTGGCAGCCAACGACTCCCTGTTTTGTCCCATAGTGACTTTAGACTAAAACCCAAAATTTTAATTGGGGGGCCATACTTTCCCCTGTGCGTACGCTGCCGCTTCACATTTCCTTTTAAGTCCTCACTTTTGCACATAAGAGGGGGTTCACCTGAGCCTTCCAAAATACTTTAAAAAACACTTTGAACCTTAGGGAAATTAGAGAAAATACCTCTGTAACCTGCAACCCACTTTCTCCAATTTACCCTTTGTGGACAATTAATTGTGCACTACCTGTGTACTTTGACACCTGCAGTTTAGCACTTTGAACTTACAATTAATTGTGCAATATCTGTGTACTTTGACACCTGCATTTTAACACTTTGACTTTGCAGCTGTTGACTTTGACCTTGACCTTGTTGACTTTGACCAGTTGACTTTGACCTTTTGACTTTGACTATAGTTGACTTTGACCAATATGACTTTTATGGGCTCAACACAATTCAATTGATTAAGACTCCTACAGGATATGGAGCATCTTTTCAAAACATGTTTACTATGGATGATAAGAGCTTATCTGGGTTAAAGACCCATGACTGGCATAACTTTTTGAAACATATTTTATCTTTGGTTATCGATGGATGTACAACGAAAGGAGTACGAGATGTGATCTATCGTCTTGGATCACTTATAAGGTAATTATGGATATCTTTTATTTTTTAATTAACTTTTGTATAATTGTTTTTATGATAGGTATAGGTGGATTACACCCAAAGAGATTGACAAAAACTCAATCCCACAAAAAAAATGTGAATGCAAAGAGCTACTATGTTTGATGGAGAAAGAACTTCCTACTTCATTTTTTGATATTCAGGTTCATTTATTAGTCCATCTTGTAGATGAAATAGAGATTGCAGGTGTTGTCAACACTCGATGGATGTTTTGGGTAGAGCGATTTATGGGAGTATTAAAAGGTTATGTGCGACAAAGAGCGAAACCAGAAGGATCCATGGCAAAGGGTTGGATGCTTGAAGAGTGCATGTATTACATTAGTGAGTACCTTGAAAGAGTTCATGAAGAAGCTCCACGTGCATGGACCAACGAGTCTTCTTCAAAAATAGCAGATGAGGTATTATTAGGTAAGGTGGTTCCATTCTTATTTACATTTCAAGAAAAAAAATGATGTTTCTACTTTTTTAGCATATAATAGCGAATGCATGCACGCATTCCTTAGCGAGTACGAGGAACTTCAAAATCTCCAAAGTAAAAGGCGAAAAAACAAAAGATTTAGATGTAATCTCGATAATAATGAGATTACAAATATATCTTCTTTCACGGATTGGCTATATAGTCGTTTGCAACGCGCCAAGAAAATAATGAAGAAATTTCAGATGAGCAAAGAGAGTTAATGATAGTTTGTGAACGAAAGGTAATTTTATTAAAATAATATTTTATTTTTTTCATATATGTATGTTAGTTTCTATTTACTAATTGAATTTATTTTGCAGGCTCGAATGTTCACTAATATGTGGGCTTTTGGATAGCATATTAGAATCAAAGCCATTGATTCTTTACATAAAATAGAGGATTCTAGTATTGTTGCTTCTTTCAAGCAACTATCACGTGCTAGCTCAAAAGACACGAACCTTATAGATAGCAAACTTGGTTACGTAGGAACTATTGTTGGTATCTACGAAATTTCATTTCGTACATTCAAATAGGTAGAAAAAAGTTTATATATTTTTATAGATTTAGTTATTTTTTTAAGCACCTAATAATGGGTTTTTGTTGTTATATATTTTGATAGGTCATATTGAAGGTTGACTGGTTTCGAGCGGAGTATAAAGGTAGTAATTCCACATTAAGAAAGGAATTATCTGGGTTTTGGGCAATTGATTCTTCCAAGGTAATTCGATCTAGTAAAGAACCATATATTCTTCCTAGGCATATTGAACAAGCATTTTTTTATAAAAACCCACATGCTCATCCTTGGTGGCAAGTCATTCATGTGCAACCTAGAGGTAGGTCATTGTTTGAAGAGTTTATTGTTAGAGAGATCGAAGAAAGTCCTGTTGATGATTCAACATTAGATACAGATACAACAACATCTAAAATAGAAATTAGAATCATTATACGTGATAATGATACTAATCTTTTTGATGAAGATAATTCTCTACATGCTGATTCTACTGATGAGGAAGAGGAATTACCAAAAATAGATATTAATCCATCAATAGATGATGTGATTCATGAGAACATAAATTTAACAATAGAAGAAATAAATGAAATCAATAAGGATAATGAAGATGAGACTATATTGATGTCTTACCAAAATGATGAGCAAATTAGATAGTAAATATGAGCAGATTAGATAGTAAACTCTAGTCTAGTTATCGATCAATAACTTGAAGCTTCTCAATGTATATCAGATAATAGATTTTTTTATTAACTTGAATAATGATGAATCCTACTAGAGAGATGAAATCATGTTCTTCTAAGTTAGAACATGAAGCTCGGGGGTATGCCTAATTATTTTATATATAGCTTTATCTTCGAGGAGCAAATTTTTATCATGTATGTATGCATATGTGTGTGTATTCATGTGTATTATATGTATACATATGTTAGTATGCATATATATGTATGTGTTTGCATGTGTGTGATATATGTATACATGTGTTAAATATGCATATGTGTATATATGCATTTGCATTTATGTAAAATATTCATGTATTCATGTAATATATGCAACTGTTTATAATTGTGTACATGTATATATATGTATATGTGTCTATGTGTAAATATGTACATGTAAATATGTACATGTAAATATGTATGCATGTATATATATGTTTATGTGTGCATGTAGGCATGTATATGTGATGTGTACATGTATATATGTATATATGTCTATGTGTAAATGTGTACATGTAAATATGTTAGTATGTATATATATATTTATGTGTGCATTTAGGCATGTATGTGTGATGCATAATATATCTACTCCATTTTATATTTATGTATCCTATCTACATGATGTGTATATATCTTTATATATATTATGATCCTCGTTGATTCCAGTAGCTATATATAGAGGCATAAGGTTGGGAGGAGAGACATCTCTCTAGTAGGACGTCGGAGGAATAGATGCAATGTTTACATATACTTCAAACATATGGCTAAAAGGTTGAATTAGAGTTTTTAAATTAGGGGTTTTAAAACCCTAATATCAAAATTATTGTTTTCAATTTAGAATTTTTGAAATAGGATTTATCTATTTATTTATTTATTTATCTATTTATGCGTATGCATGTGTTGTGTATGTATGTGTTTCTATATTTGCATATGCATGTGTTGTGTGTGTATATATGCATGTGTATATGTATACATGCATGTAAATATGATTATATGAGTCTATGTGTGTGTACATATGATTATGCATGTGTATGTGTCTGTGAGTATGTGCACGTGTATGTGAGTATGTGTATGTGTCTATGTGTATTCATTATATGTGTGTAATTGCATGCATGTATATGTGTGTGTAAAAATGTGCATGTATGTGTGTGTATGTATAAATGTGCATGTATATGTATATGTGTGTAAATGTGCATGTATGATGTATATGTGTGTGTATGTGTGTATTTATACCTCTAGTCTCACTCTTTTCTCTCTCTCTCTCTCATATTCATACATACATGCATAAACACACATACTCATATCCATATATATATATATATATATATATATATATATATATATATATATATATATATATATATATATATATATATATATATATATATATATATATATATATATATATATATATATATATATACATAAAAGCAGTGCATACCGTGCATTATCACGACGATGAGCCATAAGTATCTGCATCTCTTTTAGACACCACTTTAGCGACCATCCTCTCCCAAACTCTGTCTCAAGTGAACTAAGTACGTATTTTTTATCCCTCTCATCATGCTCACTACAAGAAAAAAACATAATGTAAATAAAACATAAGATATTTATTTCAGTTTATATGTAAAATTTTTACTTACTTCCACGGTAAGTGGACAAAGTGCAGGTAAGAGTCGCATAGTGCCTACATCCTTCTCTTGAACTCCAATCCATTCTCTGTACACAATGTTCCCCTCTGGCTCTATATCACACTCTAGTCCTAAGGTGCCTATGCATATCCTCATAGGCAACTATGCTCTGCTATCATGTGTTGGAGGTGGTATAGGTGTCTTGAAAATAGATAGATAAAAATAAATAAGAATATGTGTTATAATATCATTAAAAAAGTTTATGAAAAAAAAACATACCTATGAGCAGATAGCTCTCTTCTTGCATGTGGAGCCGCAGAAGATCCCTCGTCTAATTGCTGGGTAAGCATCTCGATTGTATAGTCCAGCTCCTCATCAGACATCTCTGAGTAATCACACATTATGGCCCCTAGAGTATTAGACGGAACTCTTGCTCTCATGAGATATTTTATGAGAGTGAGTTTCGCCTTTCTCTCTGTACTAGGATCCATAATACCTAACATATAAAACAAAATGGTTAGAAATCAATATATATATATATATATATATATATGTGTGTGTGTGTGTACATATGTATGTGTGTATGCATTAAGTATGTGTATGTATGCATGTGTGTGTATGTATGTGCATGTATATGTGTGTGTATGTGTGTGTGTATGTGTGTTTGTATGTGTGTATGCATATGTATGTGTGTGTATGCATCATGATTTGTGTATGTGTCTATGTGTGTATGTGTGTGTATATGTGTGTGTGTATGTGTGTGTGTCTATGTGTATGTGTGTGCATCTATGAGTGTGTATGTGTTTATGTGTGTGTATGTGTCTATCTGTGTGTATGTGTCTATGTGTGTATGTGAATGCATGTATGTATGCATATGTGTGTATGTGTGTGTCTGCATTATGTATGCATATGTGTGTTTATGCATTATGTATGTGTATGTATGCATATATTTATGTATGTATGTATGCATATGCATATGCATTATGTGTGTATATATATGCATGTATGTGTATGTGTGAGTATGTCTTTCTATGTGTGTGTATGCATATATATGTGTGTGTATGCATATATGTGTGTATGTGTGTGTGTACATGTGTTTGTATGTGTGTATGCATGTGTATGTGTGTGTATGCATCATTATGTGTGTATGTGTCTATGTGTGTTTGTGTGTGTGTGTGTATATGTGTGTGTGTCTATGTGTAAGTATGTGTGTCTATGAGTGTGTATGTGTTTATGTGTATGTATGTATCTATGTGTGTGTACGTGTCTATGTGTGTATGTGTATGCATGTATGTATGCATATATGTGTGTATGCATGTGTATGTGTGTGTACGCATCATTATGTGTGTATGTGTGTATGTGTGTGTATATATGTGTGTGTATGTGTGTGCACGTCTATGTGTATGTGTGTGTGTCTATGAGTGTGTGCATGTCTATGTTTATGTGTATGTATGTATCTATGTGTGTGTATGTGTGTATGTGTGTATGTGTATGCATGTCACACATATGTGTGTGTATGCATATGTATGTGTGTGTATGCATCATTATGTGTGTATGTGTCTATGTGTGTATGTTTGTGTGTGTGTATATGTGTGTGTGTATGTGTATGTGTCTATGTGTATGTGTCGCTTTGCGTCTATGAGTGTGTATGTGTCTATGTGTGTATGTTTGTGTGTGTGTATATGTGTGTGTATATGTGTGTGTGTGTATGTGTGTGTGTATGTGTATGTGTGTATGTGTATGTGTCGCTTTGCGTCTATGAGTGTGTATGTGTTTATGTGTGTGTATGTGTCTATGTGTGTGTATGTGTCTATGTGTGTATGTGTATGCATGCATGTATGCATGTGTGTATGTGTGTGTATGCATTATGTATGCATATGTGTGTGTATGCATTATGTATGTGTATGTAAGCATGTGCATTATGTATGCATGTAAGTATGTATGTATGCATATGTGTGTATGTGTGTGTATGCATTACGTATGCATATGTGTGTGTATGCATTATGTATGTGTATGTAAGCATGTGCATTATGTATGCATGTAAGTATGTATGTATGCATATGCATATGCATTATGTATGCATATGTATGCATGTATGTGTATGTGTGTGTATGTCTCTCTATGTGTGTGTATGCATATATGTGTGTGTATGTGTGTGTATATGTGTATGTATGTGTGTATGCATGTGTAGTATTATGTGTGTATGTGTGTGTATATGTGTGTGTATGTGTCTGTGTGTCTATGTGTATATGTGTGTATCTATGAGTATGTATGTGTTGATGTGTGTGTATGTGTGTATGTGTCTATGTGTGTGTATGTATCTATGCATGTGCATTATGTATGCATATGTGTGTATGTATGTGTATGCATTATGTATGCATATGTGTGTATATGCATTACGTATGAGTATGTAAGCATGTGCATTATGTATGCATGTTAGTATGTATGTATGAATATGCATATGCAGTATGTATGCATATGTATGCATATATGTGTATGTGTGTGCATGTCTCTCTATGTGTGTATGCATATATGTGTGTGTATGTGTGTGTATGTGTGTGTATATGTGTCGGTATGTGTGTATGCATGTGTAGTATGCATCATTATGTGTGTATATGTGTCTATATGTGTGTATGTGTGTGTGTGTCTATGTGTGTATTTGTGTATCTATGAGTATGTATGCGTTTATGTGTGTGTATGTGTCTATGTGTGTATGTGTCTATGTGTGTATGTGTCTATGTGTGTGTATGTATCTATGCATGTGCATTATGTATGCATGTAAGTATGTATGTACATTGTATGCATATGAATATGCATTATGTATGCATATCTATACATGTATGTGTATATGTGTGTATGTCTCTCTATGTGTGTGTGTATGCATATATGTGTGTATATGTGTGTATGTGTGTATGTGTGTATATATGTGTCTTTATGTGTGTATGCATGTGTATGTGTGTGTATGCATGTGTATGTGTGTATGTGTCTATGTGTGTGTGTATGTGTGTGTGTATACGTGTGTGTGTGTGTATCTATGAGTGTGTATGTGTTCATGTGTGTATGTGTGTATGTGTCTATGTGTAAATATGTGTCTATGTGTGTATGTGTATGCATGTATGTATGCATATGTATGTCTATGAAATTATGTATCCATATGTATGCATATGTATGCATGTATGTGTATGTGTGTGTATGTCTCTCTATGTGTGTGTGTTTGCAAATATGTGTGTGTATGTGTGTATGTGTGTATGTATATGTGTGTCTATGTGTGTATGCATGTGTTTGTGTGTGAATGCATCATAATGTGTGTATGTGTGTGTGTATATGTGTGTGTATGTGTGTGCACGTCTATGTGTATATGTGTGTGTCTATGAGTGTGTATGTGTTTATGTGTGTGTATGTGTCTATGTGTGTGTATGTGTCTATGTGTGTATGTGTATGCATGTATGTATGCATATGTGTGTGTATGCATTATGTATGCATATGTCTGTGTATGTGTTTATGTGTGTGTATGTGTCTATGTGTGTGTATGTGTCTATGTGTGTGTATGTGTATGCATATGTGTGTGTATGTGTATGCATGTATGTATGCATATGTGTGTGTATGTGTGTGTCTGTGTTTATGTGTGTGTATGTGTGTATGTGTCTATGTGTGTGTATGTGTCTATGTGTGCATATGTGTGTGTATGCATGCAAGTATGTATGTATATACTCATATGCATATGCATTATGTATGCATATGTGTGTGTATGCATGTAAGTATGTATGGATGTATGCATATGCATATGCATTATGTATGCATGTATGTGTATGTGTGTGCATGTCTCTCTATGTGTGTGTGTATGCATATATGTGTGTGTATGTGTGTATATGTGTGTGTATGTGTGTGTGTATGTGTGTGTACGTGTGTGTATGTGTGTATGTGTGTGTATATGTATGTGTATATGTGTGTGCATGTGTATGCATTATGTGTGCATGTGTGTATGCAACATTATTTGTGTATGTGTGTATATGTGTGCGTATTTGTGTGTATGTGTGTGTGTGTCTATGTGTATGTGTGTGTGTCTTTGTGTGTATATGTGTGTGTGTGTATGCATACGTATGTGTGTGTAAGTGTGTGTGTGTTCGCATACCTTGCAAGTAGATGCGTCTCTCTCTCTCTCACATGCTCTCTCTCTCTCTCTCTCTCTCTCTCTCTCTCTCTCTCTCTCTCTCTCGGTCTCTTCTTGGTCTCTCACGTCCAAATGCCGGCACAAATGTGCCGGGAGAAATCGATTTTTTTTTTACATTCGAGAGCGTCGCATATGCGATGCTCTTCAGTTTGCCAACATCGCAAATACCGTCGCTCATTAGCGACGGTATTTGCGATGCTATTAATTTAGCATCGCATAAACGACGCTAGCATCGCTTATGCAACGGCTATCGCTTGAAAAAAAAAATCAAAAAATTGACCGTCGCTTATGCGACGCCAGCGTTGCATAAGCGACGGTACCCATTTTTTTTTCAATTCGGGGGTGTTGCTACAGCCCCCTATTTCTTGTAGTGAAGAGCAAACGACACCTCCTCGTGCTCACTACAAGAAACCCAAATACACGTTCGAGGTCAAAAAGGGATACAAGGAAGAGCCTCACTACAAGCCACCCTATGACGATGAACCAAAGTACGAATTTAAGCCCAAGAAACATCATGAAGAGCCCAAGTACAAGTTCAAGAAGGAGAAGGAATACGAGGAGGAACCCAAGTACAAAACCAAGACCAAGAAGGTGTTGGAGGAGCCCAAGTATTCAGAGCAGTATGAGGAACGCAAGTATAAGGAGGAGGAGGAGAATTATGAGAAGCTCAAGTACAAAGAGGGATATAAGCACCCCAAGAAGTACATCTTGAAACCCAAAAAGGAGGAGCATGAGGAGGAGGAAGAGGAACCCAATTACAAAATCAAGTCCAAGAAGGAGTTTGAGGAGCCCAAGTATGAAGACGAGCATGAGGAACCCAAGTACAAGGAGGAGGAGTATCAGACTCCCAAGTACAAAGAGGAATATGAGCACCCCAAGAAGTACATCTTGAAACCCAAAAGGGAGGAGGAGGTGGAGTAGAAGTCTAAACCAGTTGTGGTTTACATCAAGCCAAAGAAGCATGTGGTGTACTATAAGCCAAAACCCAAGCCCAAACCAGTGGTGGTTTAAATCAAGCCAAAGAAGCATGTGGTGTACTACAAGCCAAAACCCAAGCCCAAATCTGTTGCACTTTACATCAAACCCAAGAAGCATGTGCTCTCCAACTACTACTACAAATACAAGCCAAAGCCTGTTGTTTACTACAAGCCAAATCCAATAGTCTACAAGTCCAAAGCCATCTACTACTACAAGCCCAAACCCACCTACAAATGCAAGCACTATTTCGATGACGATGAAAAGCCATCCCTCCCCTAGAAGAAACCTGAATCATATTCAAAACTTGGCTACTAAATAGTAGCCAACATTTTCGTCTCCTAGTTCTTGACTCTATCAAAATCCTTGATTGCATTCTGGTGATAGAATAATAAACGAACTAATCCCACATATTTGCCATAGGAAAAGCTCTCTAAATCGTTGATTGCATAGTTTTGTCATTCCCCTTTTCTTTCGATTAATATCACCCATTGGAAAATCTTACTTGTGTTTGTATTGAATATCAAGAAAACAACTTAATTTAGTGCAAATCCATATCATATACTTGGATTAAGATCCATGTAGGATACATTCGACAAGATCATACCTCTATGCACCTCCTTTTTGTGTGACATTAAACCAATGGATCGACTCATATCGCAGCGTCCCTACAAAGTCTTGTGATTTGTGGTCTCGATGCGTCCCCACAACCATACAACTACACACAATCCATGGGATTGAGGAAAATATCCAATATCTAGCCTTGGAAAATCCACTATCTAGGGTTATGCCTACTACCCAAGGCTACGGAGATAATATAATATTATGATTCTTTTCTTACACTCCTTGTTATCCAATAGTGTAATCGATGGCCACATAATGCTTTAGGCACAATCTTATGCATTGAGGGATGAGGAAAGCAGAGGACATCATCGATGCTAGGGAAGCACTTGAGGAATCTGTCAAAAACTATATTCAAACCTTGGGATTGAGGAAAATGTCCAATACCTAACCTTGGAAAATCCATTACATAGGGTTATCCCTACTCTCTAAGGGTACAGAGATAATATAAATCCAAAGTAAGGAAAAGGCGAGAAAAGAAACATTTATAGGTCCAAAATTCTAAATAAGTAAGGAACTAGCAATAAAGAAGTTATACAGGTAATATATATGCATCGGCAAAGCACTATATTATATACATAAGCTAGCTGTCTTTGTTCTTTTCTTTTGGAGCTTCAAGTAGAGTAGCCAAGAATGTAGTGTGAAAGATGAAAGAAAGTTAGTATAAAAGACAAATCAAGTGACTGTCATGTGGAATTAAATGGCTTTCTACAATAATTCGGGTGGATTTACACCCCTTTGTGTGTTGACCTAGAATAGAATTTTCATTTAGATAGAGCTTCCTTGCTTGTGATCCTTCATTATTTTAGCTTTATAAAAACGTGGTTGGTTGTTTTTCCAAACTAGTCGCATTCAACTTGATATTTTTCTCCCTATTCATTAAAGTAGGATCCATTTTACTATTCCCTATAACATATATTTCATGCAAAACATTGTATCTATAAAGTAAAGTAAATCTCGGCAAAGAAGAAAGTCCATTTCAGACCTCTACGTAGAATAGAGATTCTAGTAAATATATCAAGTTATACTTGCAAAACTATTTATTAAAATAGCTGAAACTAGCAAGAGAGTTGGATAAGTACCTTGTTCAATCAAAAAAATGAAGCTACCCTTACTATATTCCTACTATAGGGATAGATCTCTTTTATATTTAACCCATAATCAAAGAAAGAGTGACGAAGATGGAGAAACAAGTACAGGAAGGCATCTACCCGATGTCTTTTGGAACTTATGAAGTATAGAGGTAAAGCTTCTTAATGTCATCACTTTATTAGATTGAAAGGCACTAGGAGAGTACATTAGAGTACACCAATTCAGAATATAGAAACTAGATCTTCAAGATACATAAGAACAATTATCAGACATGGAGGTTTAGATTATCTAGCTTTGTCATGGGAAAAGGTTTATGGGGACTTATAAGTGGAACAAATGCTCAGCTTAGATTGGGGGATAATCCAACGAATAATCAGGATCGTATGAGAGTTAAAAGAGGGCTATTTTCATCCAATTTGAGTGTCTTATCAATGTAATCATAGGGGACATTCAAGAACTAAAATGAAAGTGTTGAGAATCCTTCAAAGTAAATACTCTACTTTGAAAAGATCTAAGAATATCCAATCAAAGA
>CM035423.1:70770752-70935752 GCA_020310875.1 Ceratopteris richardii | reverse complement strand
CTATATTCAAACCTTGGGATTGAGGAAAATCCACTACATAGGGTTACCCCTACTCTCTAAGGGTAAAGAGATAATATAAATCCAAAGTAAGGAAAAAGCGAGAAAAGAAACAGTTATAGTGTAAAAATTCTAAATATGTAAGGAACTTGCAATAAAGAAGTTATACACGTAATATATATGCATCGAGAAAGCACTAGATCATCTACATAAGTTAGTTTTTTTTGTCCCTTTTTTTGGAGCTCCAAGTAGAGTGGCCAAGAATGTAGTGTGAAAGATGAAACAAAGTTAGTATAGAAGACAAATCAAGTGACTATCATGTGGAATTCAATGGATTTCTACAATAATTCGAGTGGATCTACACCCCTTTGTGTGTTGACCTAGAATAGAATTTCCATTTAGATAGAGCTTCCTTGCTTGTGATCCTTCATTATTTTAGTTTTATAAAAAGGTGGTTGGTTGTTTTTCCAAAGTAGTCGCATTTAATTTGATCTTTTTCTCCCTATTCATTCACGCTTCCAGTTTCCTCTACCACTTGTGTTACGTGGAATAAGAAACTAAACATAGGTAAGGATCTATAAAGTAAAGTATATACTGGCAAAAACGAAAGTCCATTTTACACGGCTAAGTTGAATAGAGATTCTAGTAAATATATCAAGTTAAACTTGCAAAAAGATGTATTAAAATAGCTTCAATTAGCAAGAGAGTTGCATAAGTACCTTGTTCAATCAGCAAAATGAAACTACCCTTACTATATTCCTACTATAGAGATATATCTCTTTTATCTCTGAACCAAAATCATATAAAGAGTGATGAAGATGGAGAAACTAAACGAAGGCATCTACCCGATGTCTTTTGGTACTTTTGAAGTATAGAGGTAAAGCTCCTTAATGTCATCACTTTATTGGATCAAAAGGCACTCGAAGAGTACATTAGAGTACACCATCTCAAAACATAGAAACTAGATCTTAGAGATACATAAAAACCGTTATCACACATGCACGTTTAGATTATCTAGCTTTGTCATGGGCAAAGGTTTATGGGGACTTATAAGTGGACCAAATGCCCACCTTAGATTGTAGGAGAATGCAACTAATAAGCATTGACGATCTTCAAAGGATGGAATGAGAGTTAAAAGAGGGCTATTTTCATCCAATTTGAGAATCTTATCTATATAATCATAGGAGACATTTAGGATCTAAAAAATTCAACGAAAGTGTGGGAAATACTTCACAGTAAATACTCTACTTCTGAAAGGTCTAGGAAGATCCAGTAAAGGAATGAACTCAATTATTCGAGGAGCCTACTACTAGGATCAATGATTAGACTATGAAAATCAAGGAAGTAATGGATGCATTGGGATGCATAGGTTGCTACATAGATGATCATGACCTAGTAATATATAGATTGGGCATACTTAGGGATGATGAGGAATGGAAGGCTTTCACCACATTTTCACATGTGAGAGATAATTGTCTAAACTTTGAGCAATTACTACCGTCAATGGTAACTGGTGAGATGAATACTTGAGGCTCAAATGGCAATGAGGTCCAATCACTCAATGTAGTTAATGGAAGAGGTAGATGAAAAAATAAAGGAAGAGGCATATTTAGGAAAGGGATAGCATAATGGACACTCTAATGAAGATCAAGGGGGAAAGTTCTCTTCATCAAGAAGAAGAGGCAAGTATAGAGGAAGAAAAGGAAGGTACAATCAACATTGAGACAACAACAACTGCGATGGATGCTATGTATGTGGCAAGCATGGCCAGTATGGAAGGGATTTCTATTATAAGGAATGAAAGCATGTTATCCATGATGCACATGAGTTAATATAAGACAGTAGGTTCAAACATGTGGTAAATTGATAATGGATGCAACAATCACATGAGTTGTAACAAGGAATTCTTTTTAAATATGCAAGTACCATCAACCAAAGAAAACGTGGAGACATTTTATTGTGAAATATAGGTAAGGAAAAACTAAATCACCCTTTTGGTAGATAGAATTAAACAACAAAATAGAAATAACAACATCACGAGTCTTCAAAATGCACCATATTAGTTCGGCTACTATGAGGAGATGCAAGTGATGAGAAAAGCACACTTGGTCTTGCATAAATGAGCTAAGAGAAACAATCACCTCTAGGTGACATGGTCTCTAATCATTTCATAAATTCCAGAGGTTGCACTTTGATGTGTAGAGATTATTTGTCCTATCAAATGATCTAAATAAATAATGAAAATTAGTACACACAAAGTGCATGTATCCTAATTTAATTTACAAGATAAATAATTCCATTTGGGTCTACCAATTAAGAGAAATGCCTTTTTTGACAGGACTATGTCACTTGTTTGAGATCTCTACCTCCATTAGTAGCACATTTAGTGTAGAGGTCATTTGACCTATCTAAAAGTCTCCAAATTACTTGAAACCTGGTCAACTAAAAGAGACGGCTATGAGTTAAGTGCCCTCAAAATTTGAATAAATTTGGGCATTCCCTCAAAGAGTAGAATCCAAATCTCTATGAGGCTGCTACCTCACTAACTATTTGCTTGATCATTTTTTTAAACTTAAAAATGACGAGACATGTTAATTCTTATGATTAGACAAAATCATTCATTATCTTGGATGGATTATGACATGGAGATATATCCATGCATATAATGATCATATAAATCAATGCAAACCAATTAACCATCCAAATCGTCTTGTGGAAAAATGAACTCTTTACATAGTATCCACCTTTCAGTGAAAGTGAATAACTATGGACGTCATTCTATTCATTGTGCTTCTTGCACATTCATTAATCTCATCACAACCAATCATATATAAGCACTTAATAATTGCATTCATGATTATAACCATAACACTCTTGTGCTGACTCTAGATAAGCTTGTATATCAAGTACATAGACTCGCATGAAAAACAATTCATGTGTTCATGCTTTACTAGACGAAAACACATCTTAGTTGGACTTGATGTGTATACCTTGTAATTTACTTTCTAAAGGCATAATTAGCCTATGCATGCAACCTCTATCCCATACCTCATGCTCACCGTAACTCATCGTGGTGATACATAAAAGTGATCTTCTATAGACAGAAAATGCATCATGCACTTCAACTTTCTAGCAATCATATTGTCTATGTATGCATGCATCCACTCATGCATGTTCTTCTCTACTTCAATCCATTTATATAATTTTAGCTATGCACACATAAGACTTCCTCTCTCACACAACACAACACCACTCTAGTTCTCACATGACATATAATGTCATGTGGCTACAAAATTTCTAGGAGAATTTTGCCAAGAAAATGAAGCTTGAGAAAAATAGTAATAATCATTACAATGATAGGCATCATCCTAGTGGTTGACAAACCACTTTATTTAATCTAGAAACCTACAGATAAAAAACTTTTCCAAAAATGTGTTGTTGGGCATTACATGCCCTCATTACAATGTCTTTTTCTGCCTTCAATACCTGAAAAGATTCTAAAACACAAAAATAAGATCTGCGCATTCTTTTATGAATCTACATAAGTTAGTGTAACTTCATGTAGAAACTAGCTTTCATGCACATTCCAATGTTGATTTCATAAAACTAAAAGAGAATACAATGCAAAATTGTAATCTTTGATGCGAAAAGTATTCAAACGAATATATTCGAGAGCAAAAATATGATGCAACTAAATGAAAATTAGTCCATTCCTATCGAAAATGATTCAAAATATTATTAGGAACTCCTAATTATTATAATTGGATACTCAAGTCACTCAAGAAGAGTTTCTCGCTAGTCAATAGCCATCCAAAAGCTTGTGCAGAGATGGCTTCCAATGATCAGAATATGGATTATCATATTCAAAAGAAAGGTCTTGAAGTGTAGAATATATATCAAGTTGAACCTCTTGATTTGGAACTTCCGTTAGGAAGTTATGACCAAAACAATGAAGCTAGGTGAGTGGGCAGCATACCTCTTTGAAGACGTATGTAGAGAATTAGGTGCTCTCTACAAGGGTTTCCAAATATCCAATCATAGCTTCCAGCCATTCATTGAAAAGCTCTTGGAGTCTACTTCTATCCCAAGTGGAATCATCCAATTTGGATACCATATGAGAGAGTTATGGCCAATTTAGTAAAGGTAGGTATGCTAACCTTGCTCTTCCTTTACTTTTCTCTCTCTTACTAATCTTTTCATTCTCTCTCTAACCTTCACTTTCATCTTCTCTCTTCCTCTTTGCTCATCCATTTCTCTTCCTCCTTCACTTTCTTTCTCTCTTTCTTTAATCCTTTCTCTTTTTTTTTCTCTCTCTCTCATGAGTCTCTCTTTTTTGTCCCTTCTTTTCTTCTCTCTCTATTTCTTTTCCTCTACCTTTCCTTTTTCTTCTATCTCTTTCTCTCTATTGTTACACTTATGTGTTCCTTGAGTAGCTTTGATGTGAGCTTTTTCCCCTATACATGGGCACTTTTTACTCTAGTGTTGGCTAAAGGTTTTTCTCCATGTTACCACATACTTGATACTCTCATATGTGGTGGTACTTTGTACTTAGGGACATTATTCAGCTCTTACTTCAGTTCAGTTCATCGTCAATAGAGAGAGCTATTCCAGCCATTGTCTTCTCTGTGTGTCTTAGTGTGTTTGTGCTCCTTGTCTATGCTTCTTGTGTGTCTCTCGCACTTCTACACGCACCCAACAGTGGTATCAGAGTAGGTTCAGGTCGTTCTCAAGTTTCGGGTTTTCGCGTCACAGTGCGCGCTCACTTTTAATAGTGCAAATCAACTTTTGAGCATCGAGGAGTGAATTTTAGTATCTAAGAAACATTTCCACCACAGCATTCATTTCAGCTTTCATCGAAGTGAAGATTTTGTCACATTCTTGTTCTTTTGTGAAATGGGGGGCAGCAATGACTTGTTTGGCATGCTTCAAGTTGAAGATAAGCTTGATGGGACCAACTATCCGATGTGGTATTACATGATGAAGCATGTTCTTGTTGCAAAACAACTTTGGAACATAGTGGCAGATGTAGATCGAAGATCAGCAGGTGCTTCTACTTCAAAGTCTACTGTCACAAATGGAGCTTCTTCTTCGAGTACAGTGGTTACTCCTCCACCTACACAAGATCAGCTTAGATGGGATGGAAAAGATGCTCAATCTCATGCTTTGATTGTGCTAGAAGCGTATAGAGAAGTCTAGTAAACCCAAAAAATGCCTTCCATAGCCTATTAGAAACTGCACTATTATATGCACCTTGTCCTCTTAAACAAGAACATTGTTATGCTTAGTCCCTAAAGATCACGGATCCTTATAAGGAGCATGCATGGCTCACTTCAAACTATTTCAAATAGACGACATGTATGTTTTGACGATTGAAAAGAAGGAAGAATTCATTTTTCATGCTTGGAGTCACGAATGCACCTACCCTACAAACCAGTACAACGAAGTTATTATTAGAAAACCATTACATAGAAAAGTATTTATGACAAAAAGTAGGAATCATCCTAGAGATATGAGCTCTCGAATTTTTCCATATGACATAAGTTGCATAGTTAGAGAAACCTTATTAATATATAGCTAGACTTGGAAAAACATCTATAACATTAGGAAGAATTTGGTACGCTGCCTGCAAATTACAAGATCAAAAGATGATAAAATAAACTCTAATATAATATATTTCTACAATAGAGATATATCTCTTTTGTATTGGATAGAAATTCATGAAAAGTGTTTGAAAGAGAGAGAAAAGTTACACCAAGCTCTCTAAGAACATCCCGGATATTTAGGAAATCTATTGACTTGTTACAAAACCATGAGGAAGGATAATTCAACATGAAACCAGGACAAGCGAGAGCTCCAAATATAGAACTAATGATAATTCACAACATAAAGTACGGGCATTCACAATAGATTTTTTTTTCACATTTATACACTCATATGCATACACATACTATCAGATGGAACTTCGTATATAGCACATACTCATACACACACATTCATGTACTATTGTGAAGTAAGAATCAATGTTGAGTCAAAGAATCACAATAGTTTAAATTAATTAGTATTTATAGCAAAATTTATTCCTTGTTTTGTCTACGACACTTTAGGTTCGTAAAGAACAAAGTAGCTCTCATGAAAAAATGAGTAGAGTTGTATTCTTTTATAAAATACTATCCTATTGAATTTAATTCAATCAACAAACTATTCTATCAAAAATCTTTCGATCGAAAACTTTTTCAATGGGAAGCACATTCAATCAAAAAGCGTCGAATTCCCATGCAAAAACTATTCGAGCATGTCCGAATAAGCTGACATGGCACCAAATAATTTGGTCAAATAATAAGGGCTTACCATAAAGTTTTGTAATTATTCACGAATAAACGAATGGTCGAATAATGAATAATGCAACTTAGATCTCGACGAGCTCCAAAATAATGAATAATGCTTGGAAATTAATCTAAAATAGTATACACATGGAAAGCAGATCAAAACAATATTTCTTCCGAGAAATAAATCTACCTTCAGGTAGCTGCAGGACCTTTCTCCAAAGGGAGAGTGCTAAAACTAGGTAGGGTGCCTTCTATTATATAGCATGCTTGAAGATATGGGATTGTTACTTGAAGATTATTAAGAACGATGAGAGGTAAGATCTAATTTCATGGGACATAATAAAGCCTATCTATCCCATGTGCAGAGATAAGAAAGTTAGAAAGATGTCAAATATTTAGTATGCATGCTAGAATTTGATAAGGAAATGATAATTCACAACATAAAGTACGGATGGAAAAAGGAAGGAAAAGATTTCCAAGCAAAAGTGAAGTAAAGAAAGCATCTGGCATATGGTGTAGAACACAACACATCTCAAGGATGCAATGAAGATTCCGATCCTTTTGGCTTGATAGGATGAAGATTCCGATTCTTTTGGAAGCAATGAAGATTCCGATTCTTTTGGGTTGATAGGATGTGGCAATCAATGAGCGGATCTTCAAAAAGTGTTTTAATACTGAGGACTGTTTTAAGTATGGCGATTGGGAAAACGAAACTAGGCAAGTAATGATCTGCCATGAACCAATAATCATAACCATCTGCAAATGCTTCATTATATAAATAATCATAACTTATTTCTCTTGAAGAGAGGCATTATTTATTTAGGTAAACATATCCCTTCAAGTTCAGTTCTTTGTGCATGTATGCCATTCATCACTTTGAAGACTTTCTCCGGAAAGAACCACTCCGGAGGTTGGCTTTGTTATGTAGATGCTCTTTTGACAGTTCAGAGCCTCGAAACTGTTATCCGCATTTTGCGAGTTAAGTGACAATATCGTTGAAGTCCACCAATCGCCATGTTCTGTTGACACACTCTCTAATAAGCCCACGCACACATGTTACTCAAGCTACCAAGCACGATCTGACTCGTGGTCGGTCGGTCTCACTCTTTCTCTCTCTGTCTCTCTCTCTCTACAAAAGGAGATGGAGCTCGCCCTCGCTCCTCACCACTGAGCACAGCGTGTCTCTCAACCCAACGAGATGGCGTCACAAACTCATCCCCACTCTTATTTCTTCCTGCTTCTCGCACTTAGCGTCCTTGCAGCCTCCGCTACTCTCAGTGCGGGGGAAGGCTACTACAACAACGAAGAAGAGGAAACGACGCCTCCTCCTGCTGACTACGAGAAACCCAAATACACGTTCGAGGTCAAAAAGGGATACAAGGAAGAGCCTCACTACAAGCCGCCCTATGAGGCTGAACCAGAGTACGAATTTAAGCCCAAGAAACATCATGAAGAGCCCAAGTACAAGTTCAAGAAGGACAAGGAATACGAGGAGGAACCCGGCTACAAACTGAAGCCCAAGAAGCAGAAGGAATACGAGGAGGAACCCAAGTACAAAACCAAGACCAAGAAGGAGCTGGAGGAGCCCAAGTATAGAGAGCAGTATAAGGAACCCAAGTATAAGGAGGAGGAGGAGAATTATGAGAAGCCCAAGTACAAAGAAGGATATAAGCACCCCAAGAAGTACATCTTGAAACCCAAAAAGGAAGAGCACGAGGAGGAGGAAGAGGAACCCAAATACAAGATCAAGTCCAAGAAGGAGTTTGAGGAGCCCAAGTACAAAGAGGAGCATGAGGAACCCAAGTACAAGGAGGAGGAGTATGAGAAGCCCAAGTACAAAGAGGAATATGAGCACCCCAAGAAGTACATCGTGAAACCCGAAAGGGAGGAGGAGGAGTCTAAACCAGTTGTGGTTTACATCAAGCCCAAGAAGCATGTGCTCTCCAACTACTACTACAACTACAAGCCAAGGCCTGTTGTTTACTACAAGCCAAATCCAGTAGTTTACAAGTCCAAACCCATCTACTACTACAAACCCAAACCCACCTACAAAACCAAGCACTATTTCGATGACGATGAAAAGCCATCCCTCCCCTACAATAAACCTAAGTCATATTCAAAACCTGGCTACTAAATAGTAGCGACCATCTTCGTCTCCTAGATCTTGACTCTATCAAAATCGTTAATTGCATTATGCTGCCACAACAATAAACGAACCAATCTACTTAAACTTACATCCCACATATTCGCCATAGGAAAAGTTCTCTCTCTCTCTCTAATTGGGGACGGAAAACATAGGATAGTTTTGTGATTCCCCTTTTTTTTTTCGATTAATATCACCCAATCCATGGGATTGAGGAAAATATCCAATATTTTTGTGTATGAAAGGCAACCCTTACCCATGTTTAGTAGTCGCTGATCCTGAAAACATTAATTTGGAAGGAACCATATTCAAGGGCCAATTCTTGAAGAAATGATCCTCGTCTCCATTCTTCCGTTTCCTCTCTAGTTAATTTGTACAAGTGCATCTCTAGCTAATTTCTATACGTGCATCTCCATTATTTTCATGTGTTAGTACATGTTTAGATTTTTCTTTCGCATGTGTACTCTCTGCAGGCTCTGGCTAGAAAGTGTATAGAAGGTCGAGCACAAGAGATCATCGATGATACGGAAGCACTTTAGGAATATGTCAAAAACTATATTCAAACCTTGGGATTGAGGAAAATGTCCAATACCTAACCTTGGAAAATCCACTACATAGGGTTTTCCCTACTCTCTAAGGGTACAGAGATAATATAAATCCAAAGTAAGGAAAAAGCGAGAAAAGAAACAGTTATAGGGCCAAAATTCTAAATAAGTAAGGAACTTGCAATAATAAGTAATACACGTAATATATATGCATCGAGAACGCACTAGATCATCTACATAAGTTAGTCGTTTTTGTCCTTTTGTTTTGGAGCTCCAAGTAGAGTTGCCAAGAATGTAGGGTGAAAGATGAAACAAAGTTAGTATAAAAGACAAATCAAGTGACTATCATGTGGAATTCAATGGCTTTCTACAATAATTCGAGTGGATCTACACCCCTTTGTGTGTTGACCTAGAATAGAATTTCCATTTAGATAGAGCTTCCGTGCTTGTGATCCTCCATTATTTTAGCTTTATAAAAAGGTGGTTGGTTGTTTTTTCTCCTTATTCATTCACGATTCCAGTTTCCTTTACCACTTGTGTTACTTGCAAAGAAGACATAGGCTTCTTCATGTAGACAATGCACATGTGGAACAAGAAACTGAACATACGTAAGGAAAAACTAAATCACAGTTGTCGTAGATAGAATTAAACAAAGAAATAGAAAAAGCAACATCATGAGTCTTCCAAATGTACCATATTATTTTGGCTAGTATGGGGAGATACAAGTGATGAGAAAAGCACACCTAGCCCAGAAGATCTCTTATAAGCTAGGATCCATTTTACTATTCCCTATAAAACATATTTCATGCAAAACATTGTATCTATAAAGTAAAGTATATCTTGGCAAAGAAGAAAGTCCATTTTAGACCGCTAAGTAGAATAGAGATTCTAGTAAATATATCAAGTTATACTTGGAAAAAGATTTATTAAAATAGCTAAAACTAGCAAGAGAGTTGGATAAGGAGCTTGTAGAATCAGCAAAATGAAGCTACGATTACTATATTCCTACTGTAGAGACATATCTCCTTTATATTTGAACCAAAATCATGGAAAGAGTGATGAAGATGGAGAAACTACACGAAGGCAGCTACCCGATGTCTTTTGGTACTTTTGAAGTATAGAGTTAAAGCTCCTTAATGTCATCACTTTATTGGATCAAAAGGCACTAGAAGAGTACATTAGAGTACACCATCTCAGAACATAGAAACTAGATCTTAAAGATACATAAGGACAATTATCAAACATGGAGGTTTAGATTATCTTGGTTTGTCATGGGAAAAGGTATATGGGGACTTATAAGTGGAACAAATGCTCAGCTTAGATTTGGGGATAATCCAGCTAATAATCAGTGAGGATCTTCAAAGGATGGTATGAGAGTTAAAAGAGGGCTATTTTCATCCAATTTGAGCATCTTATCAATGTAATCATAGGATACATTTAGGATCTAAAAACTTCAATGAAAGTGTTGGAAATCCTTCAAAGTAAATACTCTACTTCTCAAAGTTCTCGGAAGATCCAATTAAGGAATGAACTCAATTATTCGAGGAAAATAGTACTTGGATCAATGAATACACTATGAAAATCAAGGACTTAATGGATGCATTGGTTGTCACATAGATGATTATGACCTAGTAATATATAGATTGAGTGTACTTAGGGATGATGAGGAATGGAAGGCTTTTACCACATTTTCACATGTGAGAGATAATTGTCTAAACTTTGAGCAATTACTACCGTCAATGGTAACTGGTGAGATGAACAGTTGAGGCTCAAAGGGCAATGAGGTCCAATCATTCAATGTAGGTAATGGAAGAGGTAAATGAACAAATCAAGGTAGAGGCATATTAAGGAAAGGGATAGCATGAAGGACACTCTAATGAAGATCAAGGGGGAAAATTCTCTTCATCAAGAAGAAGAGGCAAGTGTAGAGGAAGAAAAGGAAGGTACAATCAATCTTGAGACAACACCAACAACAGAGATGGATGCTACGTATGTGGCAAGCATGGACACTATGGAAGGGATTTCTATTATAGGGAATGAAAGCATGTTATCCATGATGCACATGAGTTAATATAAGACACGAGGTTCAAACATGTGGTAAATGGATAATGGATGCAACAATCACATGACTTGTAACAAGGAATTCTACCTCTTTGCACCTCCTTTTTGTGTGACATTAAACCCATGGATCGACTCATACCGGAGCGCATAGAAACCAAAGTCTTGTAATTTGCGGTCTCTATGCGTCCCTACAACCATACAACTCCACGCAATCCATGGGATTAAGGAAAATATCCAATATCTTACGTTGGAAAATCCATTATATAGGGTTATCCCTGCTACCCAAGGCTACGGAGATAATATAATATTATGATTCTTTTGTTAAACTCCTTGTCGTCCAATTGTGTAATCGATGACCACATAATGCTTTAGGCACAATCTTATGCATTGAGGGATGAGGAAAGCAGAACACATCATTGATGGTAGGGAAGAACTTGAGGAATCTGTCAAAAACTATATTCAAACCTTGGGATTGAGAAAAATGTCCAATACCTAACCTTGGAAAATCCACTACGTAGGGTTATCCCTACTCTCTAAGGGTACATACATAATATAAATCTAAAAAAAGGAAAAGGCAAGAAAAGAAACATTTATAGGGCCAAAATTCTAAATAAGTAAGAAACTTGCAATAAAGAAGTTATACAGGTAATATATGTGCATCGACAAAGCACTATATCATCTACATAAGCTTGTTTTTGTCCCTTTTTTTGGAGGAAGTAGAGTGGCCAAGAATGTAGTGTGAAAGATGAAAGAAAGTTAGTATAAAAGACAAATCAAGTGACTGTCATAATGAACTTAATGGCTTTCTACAATAATTCAAGTGGATTTACACGCCTTTGTGTGTTGACCTAGAATAGAATTTCCATTTAGATAGAGATTCATTGCTTCTGATCCTTCATTATTTTAGCTTTACAAAAACGTGGTTGGTTGTTTTTCCAAAGTAGTCGTATTCAACTTGATCTTTTTCTCCCTATTCATTCACGCTTCTAGTTTACTCTACCACTTGTTTTACTTGCAAAGAAGACTTACACTACAAGGAATACGGGTGCATAGCGATGATCAAGGCGACACAATTTCTTCGCTATAAAATTGCAAAATGTATCGCAAGAAGCGTCGAGCGCGGATCGTCGATTAAACAAGGAGCCAAACGACAATTGTTTCGACATGTGGCATGACAGACTGTGTGACACTCGCACAGAGTGTCGCTAATGTGATGGTTTAAAATAGTGTCGCATAAACGACACTAAAAACATTGCTTATGCAACGCCAATTTCAGTGTTTTTTACGACACATTACCATCGCTTACACGACCATCTATTGATGGAAAAACATTAAAACTTTGGAGGCTCTTCGATGGCACGTTCACACATTTGATCGAAGAGCTCTCCAACGTTTGCAATTGCATTGAGCTTACGAACCGAAACAAGTATATGCAGAATTGTTGTTTTGCCTAAGCTCTATCTTATTGTCTCTCTCTGTCTCTGTTTCACTCTTTCTACGTCTTTCTCTCTTTGAATTGTCTCTCTCTCTCTCCCTTTCTTTCTCTCTCGCCCTCTTCTCTCTCTCTCTCTCTCTCTCTCTCTCTCTCTCTCTTTATTGCAAGTTTTTCAAGAAGCTAACCAAGCAAAAAGTATGGCTAACTATTGTAAGTACAATTTCCATTCTTTGTATATCATTTGAATTGTGTTATTCTCATTAGATAGCATACTCACACTGATTGATATGCACATATACACTTATTGTTGGTGCAAAACAAGCCTACACACATTGGCTTGGAACATTGGAACCTTGGAAGGATAAAGCTTGAACCCTTGGAGGATATATTTACAAGAATCAAGAACCATAGGAACTTAGTCTTATTGATTCTTACCTTTTATCTCATGTAAAAGTCTATATGACTTTAACCACTCATGTAATCACACCAAACTGAGAAAGTCGTGGAAACCTTGATTGATTGAATAGGTGGATGATTGAGAGAATATCTCATTCACTTTTAGGTACAAGATTCTAGGAGAATGACATAATTTTGAAATTCAAAAGCTCACTCAATCTCTATATAATCTACAAGTCAAAAGTCGCGGGCATCTTCACTCCTCCCGAGGCAATTCTGAGTCAATTCTTGAGTGTGTGAGAGCTACACCATAGCCTACACCTTTGAGTACCATTGAGCATCACATTACATGCCAATGGGAATGTACAATCATTAGATTTAATCAATATACTTACATTCATAATCTCTGTTTTCTCTGAGTGACTACCTCCAACTCTGTCAACTTCAAAGGAGCATATCTCAAGATTTACTGAACCAAATTGGATGATTCAAAGTGCACTGGATTCAGCTCAAAGTCTACTATACACCTACAAAGTTTCAAGGCCATTGGATCTACCATCACAGAGAAATCTCAGTCGGGGTGCTCACTGGTCTGTGACTGTAAGTCTCCTAAAAAATCGGGGGTACACCTTATTTTGCTAAAGTGATTTCTCTGAGTGTGGTTTGTCATTTTCCTTCATTCCACTTGCAAATGGAAGCTTACTAGGCTAATAGAATATCTCTAGAAGGAATTTTGCTAATTGTAACTACACTGGTCACACTGAGCATAACACTGAGCAGGTATCTAGACCAAAATAGAAAGTTTTCAAGTCTTGTGATTTGCAAAGTAGTCTGTTTTGATCAAGTCATTACTCAAACCTTTTCCAAAGTACATATAGCATATTTTGGTGTCATTTGGAAGCTCAAGGAGTCTACTAAGTATATCTGAAGAGAAAGGAGGGCAGGTGTGAAGCAGGTTTTGCAGCACCAGCTTGATCTTCTGAGTGCATCCAGCCATCACATCCAACAGTGGTATCAGAGCAAATAAGGTAATCATGGGTGATGGTTTCCCTTCCTTCATTGAAAAATTGGACAGAAATAATTACCAGGCTTGGTCATTGAGAATGAAGACCTATCTACAAGGGAGAAGCTTGTATGGATACATTTCAGGAGATGAGGAGTTGCCCTCATTCAAGACCAGAGGCCTACCTACAAAGGATGAACATGAGAGGCTCAACCAATGGTGTGCAAAAGATGCCTTGGCAAGGTCATATCTTCTAAACTCTATTTCTGATTTCCTTCTCCCTCATGTAAGGAATTGCAAGACTTCCCAAGAGACTTGGGAAACCTTGTCAACTTATTTTTCATCAAGCACAAGAGCCAGAAAGAATCAGCTATGGATTGAGTTTACAACTCTTAGGAAGCAATCAAAACAAAGTGTCTCAGATTTTGTCACCAAAGTCAAAGACATTGCATACCAACTTGCAAGTGTTGGAGAAGAAATTGAGGAAGAGCAAATAGTCAGACAAGTGATCAATGGACTAAAGGCAGATGACAAGTGGGAGAGCTTTACCACAGCAATGGACTTATACATGGACATCCAAGCACCTGATCTAACAACTCTGATTGGACAACTCTTTACACATGAAGCAAAGATCACAAAAAATGGAGAGCAATCAAAAGGTAACAATCCCTCTGCCCTATATACTGATAAGAAGACTAAAGACAAGGGTAAAAACAAAAAGGTTGATGAAGAAGGCTCTACCTCCCAAGCAAACTATGCAGGGAGAGGTAGATCATCTAGAGGTAGGGGCAGAGGAGGTAAGTGAGGTAGGGGGAGACCCTACAATCAATCTCCATGCAATATTTGTGGCTTGTCTAACCATACTACAGATGAATGCTACAAAAACTACAAGAACCAAAGAGGAAGAGGTCACCAAAGAGGAGGATACTCTCAAGGCAGAGGCAGATTCAATCAATCTCAAGGCTACCATGGCTACAACAATAATTACAACAATAGCTACAATCACAATGGCAATTATCAAGGTGGATATAGGAATAGGAAAGATTACAACAATTATGCAGAGGAGCAAGATGATTCCTTGCTGATCATGAACATGACATCTAAATCAGGTATCAATGATGATCACTTATTCTATATTGATTCAGGTTGCTCTAACCATGTAGCTGGAAATGTTGCCTTACTCTCTGATTTGGAAGAACCCAAAGGCAAGCATCAAGTGCAGACAGTTGATGACACTAAACATTCAGTTGTTAAAGTAGGCAATGTCAAAACAAGTGATGGTAATCAGAATTTACTAAGCAGAGTGTTGTATGTTCCAACAATCACCAAGAATCTGATGAGTGTAGGTCAGATTGTAGAAAAAGGTCTACAGGTCAGGTTCACTCAACATGGTGCATATGTGGAGGATCCAAGACATGGATTCAGAAGGATAGCCAAGGGAGAGAAATCAGGTAGATTGTTTACCTTTGAACTTGAAGACACTAAGAATATTGCTTTGTACAACTATAAGGACCAAACCCTATCAGAATTGGAGATTTGGCACAAGAGATTAGGTCACATTGGAGAGAGGACCATAAAACAAATGAGTAGGGATCAATGTGTGCTTGGGATACCTAATGTATCCAAGCAACACATGATATACAAGTGTGGGGCTTGTCAATTTGGTAAGTCACACAGATTGCCTTATACCAAGAAAGGTTTTATGCATGAAGATTATCTGGAATTGATGCATACAGATGTTTGGGGACCTAGCAAGGAGCCATCCATATCTGGATCAAGGTACTATGTGTCCTTTATTGATGACTATAGCAGGTGGACTGTCTTATACTTCATGAAACACAAAGATGAAGTATTTAATTGTTTCAAAAGGTATCTTGCAATAGTTGAAAATCAAACAGGTAGACATTTGAAGAAGCTAAGGTCAGATGGTGGTGGAGAATACTTCTCCAATGACTTTGAAGATTTCTTGCAGGAAAGAGGCATCAAGAGGGAGATTACTACAAGGTACTCACCTGAACAAAATGGGGTAGCTGAAAGAAGGAATAGACTCATTGTAGAGACAGCTAGATCTATGCTAAATGAAAAGAAATTGCCAAATTATCTATGGGCAGAAAGTGTATCTACTGCCACATACTTAATCAACAGGTTGCCATCAAAGACACTTGATGGAATGACACCCTATGAGGCTTGGCATGGTAAGAGACCATCTCTGGATCATTGCAAAATTTTTGGTTGTGTTGCATATGTGCATATTCCCTCACAGGTAAGGGGAAAGCTAGACCTTAAGGCTGAAAAGTGTATCTTCATTGGTTATGATTTGAATCAAAAGGGATAAAGATTCTACAACCCCTCAAACAAAGGCTTTAAGGTAAGCAGAGATGTCATCTTTGATGAAAATGATTCATGGTATGAAAATGAGTGCAAGAAAGTTAGCCTACCTTATGATATGGAAGAAGACTTTCCCAAACTTATCAGAGAAGAACCAATACAGAAAGAGGACACAAGCTCAGATGATGAAGACACCATCAACATTGAAGAGTTCAAGGCTTGGAAATCCAAAGGGAAGATGAAGATGAAGCAACTAGAAGATAATCCAGAATCCTCAATACAAGCTATGAGGAGATCTCAGAGAGAAAAGAAAAAACCTATTAGGTATGGGTATGATACTTCACTTGTAACCAAACACTCTGTGTATCTTGCAAAGGATCTCTTGAATGAAGAACCAGGTACATTTGAAGAAGCAATCACTAAACCAGAATGGAAGGAAGCAATGGATGAAGAAATGGAGGCTCTCAAGGAGAGTGATACTTGGGACTTGGTACCCAAAAAGGACTCCATGAAAGTGATAGGATCCAGATGGATCTACAAACTAAAAAGGAATTCAGATGGTACAATAAACAGGTATAAAGCTAGGTTGGTAGCCAAGGGTTTCGCACAAACCCAAGGCATTGACTATGAGGAGACATTTTCTCCTGTGGCCAAGATGCCAACTATCAGAGTTATGGTGAGTGTAGCTGCATCCAAGAATTGGAACATGTACCAATTGGATGTGAAGAATGCATTCTTGAATGGATGGATATCTGAAGAGGTCTACATGTCACAACCACCTGGCTATGAAGATCCCAATAAGGTAAATCATGTTTGTAAATTGAAGAAGGCTCTGTATGGATTGAAACAGGCACCTAGAGCATGGAATTACAGGTTGACAACCTATCTCCTAGATCAAGGATTTGTGATGAGTAAAGCAGATACTTCATTATTTATCAAAAGGAACAATTCAGAGGTAATATACTTGTGTGTCTATGTTGATGACATCATTATTACAGGAAATGATGTTCAGGGAATTAGACACATCAAAGGACAGATGATGAAGGAATTCAAGATAAATGATCTTGGATTATTGAAGTACTTCCTAGGACTTGAATTAGTCTACACAAATTCAGGTATCTTTATTACTCAGAAGAATTACATTCAGGACATGGTCAAGAAGTTTAATTTGCAGGAAGCTAAAGTCTCAAACATTCCTATGGAGGTCAACCACAAACTCAGTGCACATGAAGGAGAAGAACTCAAAGATATTACAGGTTATCAAAGTTTGGTAGGTAGTCTAAATTATGCTACCTTAACTAGGATTGATATATCTTATGGTGTTAGTGTACTTAGCCAATTTATGCACAAACCCAGAGTACCACATTTGGAGGCAGCCAAGAAGATAGTAAAGTACCTAAAGGGAACACAAAATCATGGTTTGTACTTTCCATATTCATCAAACATTGATATTAAGGTATACTCAGATGCAGATTGGGCAGGTTGCAAGGATGACAGGAGAAGCACATCTGGTTACATATGCTTTGCAGGTGATAAACCAATTTCTTGGTCATCCAAGAAACAACCTACAGTAGCTTTGTCATCTACTGAGGCAGAATATAGAGGGCTAGCCAATGCCACTCAAGAAGCCATATGGTTGAAGCTTTTATATTCAGAATTGGGCCTATACACAAGGCCACCAATTATATTTGGTGATAACACAAGTTCTCTTCACCTAGCAGCTAATCCAATTTATCATGCTAGGACAAAACACATAGAGGTTCATTACCACTATGTGAGGGAGAAGTTACTTAGCAAAGAAATTCAATTATCATATGTGTCTACTAATATACAATGTGCAGATTTGCTTACTAAAGCTCTGGATGGAAGCAAGCTATGCAGATTTAAATCCATGATTGGATTGCAGGAAATAATTGAAGACTAGAGAAGAAGAATTGAGCCAAAGTGTTTGGCTTGAGGGGGAGCTGTTGGTGCAAAACAAGCCTACACACATTGGCTTGGAACATTGGAACCTTGGAAGGATAAAGCTTGAACCCTTGGAGGATATATTTACAAGAATCAAGAACCATAGGAACTTAGTCTTATTGATTCTTACCTTTTATCTCATGTAAAAGTCTATATGACTTTAACCACTCATGTAATCACACCAAACTGAGAAAGTCGTGGAAACCTTGATTGATTGAATAGGTGGATGATTGAGAGAATATCTCATTCACTTTTAGGTACAAGATTCTAGGAGATTGACATAATTTTGAAATTCAAAAGCTCACTCAATCTCTATATAATCTACAAGTCAAAAGTCGCGGGCATCTTCACTCCTCCCGAGGCAACTCTGAGTCAATTCTTGAGTGTGTGAGAGCTACACCATAGCCTACACCTTTGAGTACCATTGAGCATCACATTACATGCCAATGGGAATGTACAATCATTAGATTTAATCAATATACTTACATTCATAATCTCTGTTTTCTCTGAGTGACTACCTCCAACTCTGTCAACTTCAAAGGAGCATATCTCAAGATTTACTGAACCACATTAGATGATTCAAAGTGCACTGGATTCAGCTCAAAGTCTACTATACACCTACAAAGTTTCAAGGCCATTGGATCTACCATCACAGAGAAATCTCAGTCGGGGTGCTCACTGGTCTGTGACTGTAAGTCTCCTAAAAAATCGGGGGTACACCTTATTTTGCTAAAGTGATTTCTCTGAGTGTGGTTTGTCATTTTCCTTCATTCCACTTGCAAATGGAAGCTTACTAGGCTAATAGAATATCTCTAGAAGGAATTTTGCTAATTGTAACTACACTGGTCACACTGAGCATAACACTGAGCAGGTATCTAGACCAAAATAGAAAGTTTTCAAGTCTTGTGATTTGCAAAGTAGTCTGTTTTGATCAAGTCATTACTCAAACCTTTTCCAAAGTACATTTAGCATATTTTGGTGTCATTTGGAAGCTCAAGGAGTCTACTAAGTATATCTGAAGAGAAAGGAGGGCAGGTGTGAAGCAGGTTTTGCAGCACCAGCTTGATCTTCTGAGTGCATCCAGCCATCACATCCAACACTTATACATGATGAAGATGCACGTTCAAACATATACAAATATACACATGCACATACACACATATATACACACATATACATGTGCACATACACTTACACATACACATGCATATGCACAAACATTTCTACAACCACATAAAAGGACTTGCATGCAAATAATGGCTTACCATAAAATTCAGTAATTATTCATGAATAAACGAATTGTCGAATAACGAATAATGCAATCTAGATCTCGATGTGCTCCATCCGAGCATGGAAGACTACATTCTTGAGGATGGAAAAATAAAATTTCTCTTAGAAATAAATCTAAACAGATCAAAAAAATATTTCTTCCTCGAAATAAATCTACCTTCAGGTAGTTGCGAGACCTCTCTCCAAGGGGAGAGTGCTAAAACTACATAGGGCACACTCTATTATATAGGATGCTTGAAGATATGGGATTGTTACTTGAAAATTATTCAGAACGATGAGAGGTAAGATCTAATTTCATGGGACATAATAAAGTCTATCTATCCCATGTGTAGAGATAAGAAGGTTAGAAAGATGTCATAATAAAGTTTATCTATCCCATGTGTAGAGATAAGAAGGTTAGAAAGATGTCAAATATCTAGTATGCATGCTAGAATTCGATAAGGAAATGATAATTCACAACAAAGTACGGATGGAAAAAGGAAGGAAAAGATTTATAAGCAAAAGCATCGGGCATATGGAGTAGAACACAACACATCTCAAGGATACAATGAAGATTCTGATCTTTTTGGTTTGATGGGATGAAGATTCCGATTCTTTCGGATGCAATCAAGATTCCGATTCTTTTGGCGTGATAGGATGTGGCAATCAATGTGGAAAAAGAAAGTAGGCAAGGAATCTTAAACATGGCGATTACTGTGATATGTAATGATTTGCCATGAGCCAATAATCATAACCATATGTAAATGCTTCATTATATAAATAATCATAACTTATTTCTCTTGAAGAGAGGTATTATTTATTCAGGTAAACATATCCCTTCAAGTTCAGTTCTTTCTGCATGTATATCATTCATCACTTTGAAAACTTTGTCCGGAAAGAACCACTCCGGAGGTTGGCTTTGTGATGTAGATGCTCTTTTGACAGTTCAGAGCCTCCACTATTATGCGCATTTTGCGAGTTAAGTGAGAATATCGTTGAAGTCCACCAATCGCCATGTTCTGTTGACACACTCTCTAATAAGCCCACGCACACATGTTACACCAGCTACCAAGCACGATCTAACTCGTGGTCGGTCTCTCTCTCTCTGTCTCTCTCTCTCTACAAAAGGAGATGGAGCTCGCCCTCGCTCCTCACCACTGAGCACAGCGTGTCTCTCAACCCAAAGAGATGGCGTTACAAACTCATCCCCACTCTTATTTCTTCCTCCTTCTCGCACTTAGCGTCCTTGCAGCCTCCGCTACTCTCTGTCATGCCCCTTTGCCTGCCTCCCTGTATTTCTATCCAACCCCTCTTGGTGCTCGGGTGGTATACCATGTTGTGCCTAATTGTGCGCAACTATAAGGGGAGTGGTAACCGTGCATGCTTTTGGATGGCGGACCGGCTAGGAATGCCCCCAACGTCCGGGCTAAAATGCACCATGGACGTGAGTGCTCAGCCTTCCCTTCCTCACCTTTATTGGGGACGTCGGTTGCCCCTTGGAACGTGGGTAGATGCCCGGTAACGGGAATGCCCCCCCCCCGTCCATCCTTGACAGGGCTCGCACGTAAGCGACGGGACGACCAGCCCGGCCGTCCGTCCCTCATCTCGCCCGCTCATGTAAAGGGGCTATGGACGTGTGTGGCAAAGGAGAGCCACTATGCCTCTTGGCAAACGGCAACCATGGACTCGTCGGCAATCAACCATCGGGATGGCACACCGTCGATGGCCATCCCTCGCATCTTATGGACAACGTCCCATCTTCCGCTGCATCCGGCCTCTGGGCCGTCCTGCATTTCAAGTCCCACTTCGGCTCCCGGGTTACTCAAGGGCTTGCCCGTTAACGAGTGGTCGTCCTTCTCATTGTGGGGACAAGCTAAAACCCCCCCTTGGACTTGGACCGTCACAATCGGTATCAGAGCTTCAGCTTTCGGTCGGTCTGTGAATCCGCCATCGATGGTGTCAGTCATTGACCCATCGGGAAAAAGGGAAGAATTTTGTTTTTACATGGATACGTTCGCCGTTGGTCCCCATTTGGGCCTCGGCTAGTCTTTGGCATAATTTTTCATGTACGTCACAATGTCGCTGTCGGCCTCCGCATTGGCCGTCGGCAAACGGCAACGGATCTGCATTCAGGCCCGGGTGGCAACGGGTCTCGGGGTCGGTGTGGCAGACCACCCTCATGTTTTATGATCCTTTGGAAAGGCACGATTATTTGCCCGTTTATGTGTCTATAGGTTTGACCCGCTTGTCGGCCCACTCCCGTTCTTGTTTTCCCTCTCTGGTATGGCCCCGCGTTGAATCGCATCCATGGAATTCCCGCTAGGAGGAGGGAGGGTCCATCTTCCATATGTCGACAAGGCCGCCTTGTTCTCCGGGCCGGGGTAGCGTTGTAAGACGCATCGGTGCCGCCATAAGTCGCGTCCCTTGGGGGAGGGGCCCTTGTCCGTGAGATTCATAACCGGGGAGCGACACAGGGAAGTCCCACCGGCCCCGCTGTCAGGTGGGCCGATTGGGTAGAGTGCTGCATCAAATGGTGATGCTGTCGGTGCCGAAACGAAATGTGCTTAACCCACTTGAGCACCTTCAAAGACCATGTCCCTTTCACAAATATTGATATATCTTTGTCATGCGCCCGAAGCTAAGTCGGTTATGGACACTTTGTGCGAGTGTCACAGTCCGTCGCACCACATGTTGAAACAATTGTTGTTTGGCTCGTCGTTTAATCAAGGATCCACGCTCGACATTTCTTACAATGCATTTTACAATTTTATAGAGACAAAATTGTGTCACCCTGATCATCGCTATGCACCCGTATTCCTTGTAGTGTAAGTCTTCTTTGCAAGTAAAACAAGTGGTAGAGTAAATAGAAGCGTGGATCAATAGGGAGAAAAAGATCAAGTTGAATGCGACTACTTTGGAAAAACAACCAACCACGTTTTTATAAAGCTAAAATAATGAAGGATCACAAGCAAGGAAGCTCTATCTAAATGGAAATTCTATTCTAGGTCAACACACAAAGGCGTGTAAATCCACTTGAATTATTGTAGAAAGCCATTGAATTCCACATGACAGTCACTTGATTTGTCTTTTATACTAAATTTCTTTCATCTTTCACACTACATTCTTGGCCACTCTACTTGAAGCTCCACAAAAAGGGACAAAAACAGCTAGCTTATGTAGTTATATAGTGCTTTGTCGATGCACATATATTACTTGTATAACTTCTTTATTGCAAGTTCCTTACTTATTTAGAATTCTGGCCCTATAAATGTTTCTTTTCTTGCCTTTTCCTTTTTTTAGATTTATATTATGTATGTACCCTTAGAGAGTAGGGATAACCCTATGTAGTGGATTTTCCAAGGTTAGGTATTGGACATTTTCCTCAATCCCAAGGTTTGAATATAGTTTTTGACACATTCCTCAAGTGCTTACCTACCATCAATGATGTCTTCTGCTTTCCTCATCCCTCAATGCATAAGATTGTGCCTAAAGCATTATGTGGTCATCGATTACACAATTGGATGACAAGGAGTTTAACAAAAGAATCATAATATTATATTATCTCCGTAGCCTTGGGTAGTAGGGATAACCCTATATAGTGGATTTTCCAAGGTAAGATATTGGATATTTTCCTTAATCCCATGGATTGCGTGGAGTTGTATGGTTGTAGGGACGCATAAAGACCGCAAATTACAAGACTTTGGTTTCTATGCGCTCCGATATGAGTCGATCCATGGGTTTAATGTCACACAAAAAGGAGGTGCAAAGAGGTAGAATTCCTTGTTACAAGTCATGTGATTGTTGCATCCATTATCCATTTACCACATGTTTGAACCTCGTGTCTTATATAAACTCATGTGCATCATGGATAACATGCTTTCATTCCCTATAATAGAAATCCCTTCCATAGTGTCCATGCTTGCCACATACGTAGCATCCATCTCTGTTGTTGGTGTTGTCTCAAGATTGATTGTACCTTCCTTTTCTTCCTCTATACTTGCCTCTTCTTCTTGATGAAGAGAGTTTTCCCCCTTGATCTTCATTAGAGTGTCCATTATGCTATCCCTTTCCTTAATACGCCTCTACCTTGATTTGTTCATCTACCTCTTCCATTACCTACATTGAATGATTGGACCTCATTGCCCTTTGAGCCTCAACTGTTCATCTCACCAATTACCATTGATGGTAGTAATTGCTCAAAGTTTAGAGAATTATCTCTCACATGTGAAAATGTGGTGAAAGCCTTCCATTCCTCATCATCCCTAAGTACACTCAATCTATATATTACTAGGTCATGATCATCTATGTGACAACCAATGCATCCATTACGTCCTTGATTTTCATAGTGTATTCATTGATCCAAGTACTATTTTCCTCAAATAATTGAGTTCATTCCTTAATTGGATTTTCCGAGAACTTTCAGAAGTAGAGTATTTACTTTCAAGGATTTCCAACACTTTCATTGAAGTTTTTAGATCCTAAATGTCTCCTATGATTACATTGATAAGATGCTCAAATTGGATGAAAATAGCCCTCTTTTAACTCTCATACCATCCTTTGAAGATCCTCACTGATTATCAGCTGGATTATCCCCAAATCTAAGCTGAGCATTTGTTCCACTTATAAGTCCCCATAAACCTTTGCCCATGACAAAGCAAGATAATCTAAACCTCCATGTTTGATAATTGTTTTTATTTATCTTTAAGATCTAGTTTCTATGTTCTGAGATGGTGTACTCTAATGTATTCTTCTAGTGCCTTTTGATCCAATAAAGTGATGACATTAAGCAGCTTTAACTCTATACTTCAAAAGTACCAAAAGACATCGGGTAGATGCCTTCGTGTAGTTTCTCCATCTTCACCACTCTTTCTATGATTTTGGTTCAAATATAAAAGAGATATATCTCTACAGTAGGTATATAGTAATCGTAGCTTCATTTTGCTGATTGCACAAGGTACTTATCCAACTCTCTTGCTAGTTTTAGCTATTTTAATAAAGTATAACTTGATATATTTACTAGAATCTCTCTTCTACGTAGCGGTCTAAAATGGACTTTCTTCTTTGCCAAGATATACTTTACTTTATAGATACAATGTTTTGCATGAAATATGTTTTATAGGGAATAGTAAAATGGATGCTAGCTTATAAGAGATCTTCTGGGCTAGGTGTGCTTTTCTCATCACTTGTATGGTTCCTTCCAAGTTAATGTTTTCAGGATCAGCGACTACTAAACATGGGTAAGGGTTGCCTTTCATACACAAAAATATTGGATATTTTCCTCAATCCCATGGATTGGGTGATATTAATCGAAAAAAAAGGGGAATCACAAAACTATCCTATGTTTTCCGTCCCCAATTAGAGAGAGAGAGAGAGAGAGAACTTTTCCTATGGCGAATATGTGGGATGTGAGTTTGAGTAGATTGGTTCGTTTATTGTTGTGGCAGCAGAATGCAATCAACGATTTTGATAGAGTCAAGAACTAGGAGACGAAGATGGTCGCTACTATTTAGTAGCCAGGTTTTGAATATGACTCAGGTTTCTTGTACGGGAGGGATGGCTTTTCATAGTCATCGAAATAGTGCTTGGATTTGTAGGTGGGTTTGGGCTTGTAGTACTAGATGGGTTTGGACTTGTAAACTACTGGATTTGGCTTGTAGTAAACAACAGGCTTTGGCTTGTAGTTGTAGTAGTAGTTGGAGAGCACATGCTTCTTGGGCTTGATGTAAACCACAACTAGTTTAGACTCCTCCTCCTCCCTTTCGGGTTTCACGATGTACTTCTTGGGGTGCTCATATTCCTCTTTGTACTTGAGCTTCTCATACTCCTCCTCCTTGTACTTGGGTTCCTCATGCTCCTCTTTGTACTTGGGCTCTTCAAACTCCTTCTTGGACTTGATTTTGTATTTGGGTTCCTCTTCCTCCTCCTCGTGCTCCTCCTTTTTGGGTTTCAAGATGTACTTCTTGGGGTGCTTATATCCTTCTTTGTACTTGGGCTTCTCATAATTCTCCTCCTCCTCCCTATACTTGGGTTCCTCATACTGCTCTCTCTACACTTGGGCTCCTCCAGCTCCTTCTTGGTCTTGGTTTTGTACTTGGGTTCCTCCTCGTATTCGTTCTCCTTCTTGGGCTTCAGTTTGTAGCCGGGTTCCTCCTCGTATTCCTTGTCCTTCTTGAACTTGTACTTGGGCTCTTCATGATGTTTCTTGGGCTTAAATTCGTACTCTGGTTCAGCCTCATAGGGCGGCTTGTAGTGAGGCTCTTCCTTGTATCCCTTTTTGACCTCAAACGTGTATTTGGGTTTCTCGTAGTGAGCAGGAGGAGGCGTCGTTTCCTCTTCTTCGTTGTTGTAGTAGCCTTCCCCCGCACTGAGAGTAGCGGAGGCTGCAAGGACGCTAAGTGCGAGAAGCAGGAAGAAATAAGAGTGGGGATGAGTTTGTGACGCCATCTCGTTGGGTTGAGAGACACGCTGTGCTCAGTGGTGAGGAGCGAGGGCGAGCTCCATCTCCTTTTGTAGAGAGAGAGAGAGAGAGAGAGAGACAGAGAGAGAGAGAGACCGACCACGAGTCAGATCGTGCTTGGTAGCTTGAGTAACATGTGTGCGTGGGCTTATTAGAGAGTGTGTCAACAGAACATGGCGATTGGTGGACTTCAACGATATTGTCACTTAACTCGCAAAATGCGCATAATAGTCGAGGCTCTGAACTGTCAAAAGAGCATCTACATAACAAAGCCAACCTCCGGAGTGGTTCTTTCCGGAGTGGTTCTTTCCGGAGAAAGTCTTCAAAGTGATGAATTGCATACATGCACAAAGAACTGAACTTGAAGGATATGTTTACCTAAATAAATAATGCCTCTCTTCAAGAGAAAAAGTTATGATTATTTATATAATGAAGCTTTTACAGATGGTTATGATTATTGGTTCATGGCAGATCATTACTTGCCTACTTTCGTTTTCCCAATCGCCATACTTAAAACAGTCCTCAGTATTAAAACACTTTTTGAAGATCCGCTCATTGATTGCCACATCCTATCAAGCCAAAAGAATCGGAATCTTCATTGCATCCAAAAGAATCGGAATCTTCATCCTATCAAGCCAAAAGGATCGGAATCTTCATTGCATCCTTGAGATGTGTTGTGTTGAGATGTGTTAACAAATTCTAGCATGCATACTAAATATTTGACATCTTTCTAACTTTCTTATCTCTACACATGGGATAGATAGGCTTTATTATGTCCCATGAAATTAGATCGTACCTCTCATCGTTCTTAATAATCTTCAAGTAACAATCCCATATCTTCAAGCATGCTATATAGTAGAGTGCACCCTACGTAGTTTTAGCACTCTCCCTTTGGAGAAAGGTCTTGCAGCTACCTGAAGGTAGATTTATTTCTCGGAAGAAATATTGTTTTGATCTGCTTTCCACGTGTATACTATTTTAGATTAATTTCCAAGCGAAATATTAATTCTCCATCCTCAAGAATGTAGTCTTCCATGCTCGGATGGAGCTCATCGAGATCTAAGTTGCATTATTCGTTATTCGACCATTCGTTTATTCGTGAATAATTACAAAACTTTATGGTAAGCCCTTATTATTTGACCAAATTATTTGGTGCCACGTCAGCCTTTTTGGACATGCTCGAATAGTTTTTGCATGGGAATTCAACCCTTTTTGATTGAACGTGCTTTCCATTGAAAAAGTTTTCGATCGAAAGATTTTTGATAGAATAGTTTGTCGATTGAATTAAATTTGAGCGAAAGTATTTTATAAAAGGATACAACTCTACTCATTTGTTCATGAGCGCTACTTTGTTCTTTACGAACCGAAAGTGTCGTAGACAGAACAAGGAATATATTTTGCTATAAGTAGTAAGTAATTTAAACTATTGTGATTCTTTGACTCAACATTGATTCTTACTTCACAATAGTACATGAATGTGTGTGTATGAGTATGTGCTATATAAGAAGTTTCATCTGATAGTATGTGTATGCATATGAGTGTATAATTGTGAGCGAAAAATCTATTGTGAATGCCCATACTTTATGTTGTGAATTATCATTAGTTCTATATTTGGAGCTCTCGCTTGTCCTGGTTTCATGTTGAATTATCCTTCCTCAAGGTTTTGCAACAAGTCAATAGATTTCCTAAATATCCAGGATGTTCTTAGAGAGCTTGGTGTAACTTTTCTCTCTCTTTCAAACACTTTTCATGAATTTCTATCCAATACAAAAGAGATATATCTCTATTGTAGAAATATATTATATTAGAGTTTATTTTATCATCTTTTGGTCTTGTAATTTGAAGGCAGCGTACCAAATTCTTGCTAATGTTATAGATGTTTTTCCAAGTCTAGCTATATATTAATAAGGTTTCTCTAACTATGCAACTAATGTCATATGGAAAAATTTGAGAGCTCATATCTCTAGGATGATTCCTACTTTTTGTCATAAATACTTTTCTATGTAATGGTTTTCTAATTATGACTTCGTTGTACTGGTTTGTAGGGTAGGTGCATTCGTGACTCCAAGCATGAAAACTGAATTCTTCCTTCTTTTCAATCGTCAAAACATACATCTCGTCTATTTGAAATAGTTTGAAGTGAACCATGCATGCTCCTTATAAGGATCCGTGATCTTTAGGGACTAAGCATAACAATGTTCTTGTTTAAGAGGACAAGGTGCATATAATAGTGCAGTTTGTAATAGGCTATGGAAGGCAATTTTTGGGTTTACTAGACTTCTTTATACACTGCTAGCGCAATCAAAGCATGAGCTTGAGCATCTTTTCCATCCCATCTAAGCTGATCTTGTGTAGGTGGAGGAGTAACCACTGTAATCGAAGAAGAAGCTCCATTTGTGACAGTAGACTTTGAAGTAGAAGCACTTGCTGATCTTCGATCTACATCTGCCACTATGTTCCAAAGTTGTTTTGCAACAAGAACATGCTTCATCATGTAAGACCACATCGGATAGTTGGTCCCATCAAGCTTATCTTCAGCTTGAAGCATGCCAAACAAGTCATTGTTGCCCCCCATTTCACAAAAGAACAAGAATGTGACAAAATCTTCACTTCGATGAAAGCTGAAATGAATGCTGAAATTTCAGCTCACAAACCATCACTCTGATGGCGATTCTGACTGCATGAATGGCTTTGAAATGGGGGTCAAATCCTAGCACACATGATGGAACTGTTTTTTAGATACTAAAATTCACTCTTCGATGCTCAGAAGTTGATTTGCACTATTAAAGGTGAGTGCGCACTATGACACGAAAACCCGAAACTTGCCTTCTCATGGGACATGACACATCGAGCTCACTTGATCTCAAATGGCACAATGGGAATAGCCTATCAAAAATCGCAAACATCAAAGAAATGATTGACTATCAGGTTAACCTCAACAAGAAGTGGTGCTTGTCATGGACACGGCTTCGGTGGGACATGAAGTTCATGGCTATCTGGCACCCCCTCATAGAAATCAAAAAGTCTGTCCTCTTATGGCAAATTCTTCATCATGGAATCTGGACCAACCTTATGGCTAGCAAACTTTGTGGGATTCCTCCCTTGTGCAAACGTTGCTACCGGTCTATCGAAAATGTTCCACACATCTTCCTTACCTGCCCCAACTCCAACAGACTCTGGCAAACGGTTGGAAAGAAAATTAGACTTCAAAAACATCTCAGTTGGCAGCAAGCCCTACTGGGAGAAGCGATCGGCTGCTCCGCGACTTTTTGGAACGCCATCAGAGGGGAGGTCCTATGGAAAATCAGGCGGGAAAGATGTGCTCTTACCTTCCGTGAATCCCCCAAGGAGTGGTTAATTGAGAAATCCTTGTTCCTCCTTGGCAAAAGGATTGTTAACTGTAAGAAATCCCCCCCCCCCTTCAGGTATAATCAAGTTCTCTTTTTGATCAATAACAAGCTTAAACCCAAGTGGGTCCCTCATGAGGGTGATGAGAGGTGATTAACCTTCTTTGTAATGCCATCTAAGCTCTGTAAAAGCTTCCCCTGCTTTGTGGGATTTGGCAGGTCCCGTGGGCACTAGTCCCCTCCTCTTGTACTTTTCTTTCTTTATTTAATTCAAGTCCGGGAGAGTAGGCTAATGCCGAACTTCCTTTATATTAAGAAAACCCGAAACTTGAGAAGGACCTGAACCTACTCTGATACCACTCTTGGGTGCGTGTAGAAGTGAGAGAGACACACAAAAAGCATAGACAAGGAGCACAAACACACTAAGACACATGGAGAAGACAATAGCTGGAATAGCTCTCTCTATTGATGATGAACTGAACTGAAGTAAGAGCTGAATAATGTCCCTAAGTACAAAGTACCACCACATGTGAGAGTATCAAGTATGTGGTAACATGGGGAAAAAACCTCAATCCAACACTAGAGTAAAAAGTGCCCATGTATAGGGAAAACGTTCACATCAAAGCTACTCAAGGAACACATAAGTGTAACAGTAGAGAGAAAGAGATAGAAAAAAAAGGAGAGGTAGATGAAAAGAAATAGAGGGAGAAGAAAAGAAGGAACAAAAAAGAGAGATTCATGAGAGAGAGAGAGAGAGAAAAAAAAAGAGAAAGGATTAAAGAAAGAGAGAAAGAAAGTGAAGGAGGAAGAGAAATGGATGAGCAAAGAGGAAGAGAGAAGATGAAAGTGAAGGTTAGAGAGAAAAGGAGAAGATTAGTAAGAAAGAGAAAAGTAAAGGAAGAGCAAGGTTAGCATACCTACCTTTACTAAATTGGCCATAACTCTCTCATATGGTACCCAAATTGGATGATTCCACTTGGGTTAGAAGTAGACTCCAAGAGCTTTTCAATGAATGGCTAGAAGCTATGATTGGATATTTGGAAACCATTGTAGAGAGCACCTAATTCTCTACATACGTCTTCAAAGAGGTATGCTGCCCACTCACCTAGCTTCATTGTTTTGGTCATAACTTCCTAACGGAAGTTCCAAATCAAGAGGTTCGACTTGATATATATTTTGCACTTCAAGACCTTTCTTTTGACTATGGTAATCCATATTTTGATCATTGGAAGCCATCTCTGCACAAGATTTTAGATGGCTATTGACTGGCGAGAAACTCTTCTTGAGTGACTTGAGTATCCAATTATAATAATTAGGAGTTCCTAATAATATTTTGAACCATTTTCGATAGGAATGGACTAATTTTCATATAGTTGCATCATATTTTTGCTCTCAAATATATTCGTTTGAATACTTTTCGCATCAAAGATTACAATTTTGCATTGTATTCTCTTCTAGTTTTATGAAATCAACATTGGAATGTGCATGAAAGCTAGTTTCTACATGAACTTACACTAACTTATGTTGATTCATAAAAGCATGCACAGCTCTTATTTTTGTGTTTTAGAATCTTTTACGGGTATTGAAGGCAGAAAAAGACATTGTAATGAGGGCATGTAATGCCCAACAACACATTGTTGGAAAAAATTTTTATTTATAGGTTTCTAGATTAAACAAATTGGTTTGTCAACCACTAAGATAATGCCTATCATTGTAATTATTATTATTATTTTTCTTAGGCTTCATTTTCTTGGCAAAATGCTGCCAGAAATTTTGTAGCCACATGGCATTACATGTCATGTGAGAACTAGAGTGGTGTTGTGTTGTGTGAGAGAGGAAGTCTTATGTGTGCATAACTAAAATCATATAAATTGATTGAAGTAGACAAGAAGATGCATGCATACATAGTCAATATGATTGCTAGAAAGTTGAAGTGCATGATGCATTTTGTGTCTATAGAAGATCACTTTTATGTATCACCACAGTGAGTTAGGGTGAGCATGAGCTATGGGATAGAGGTTGCATGCATAGGCTAATTATGCCTTTAGAAAGAAAATGACAAGGTATATGCATCAAGTCCAACTAAGATGTGTTTTCGTCTAGTAAAGCATGAACACATGAATTGTTTTTCATGCGAGTCTATGTACTTGATATACAAGTTTATCCAGAGTCAGCACAAGAGTTCTATGCTTATAATCATCAATACAATTATTAAGTGCTTATATATGATTGGTTGTTCTGATATTAATGAATGTGCAAGAAGCACAATGAATAGAATGACGTCCATAGATATTCACTTTCACTGAAAGGTACATACTATGTAAAGAGTTCATTTTTCCACAAGACGATTTGGATGGTTAATTGATTTCCATTGATGTATATGATCATTATATGCATGGATATATCTCCATGTCATAATCCATCCAAGATAATGAATGAGTTTGTTTAATCATAAGAATTAACATGTCTCGTCATTTTTAAGTATAAAAAAATGATCAAGCAAATAGTAAATGAGGTAGCAGCCTCATAGAGATTTGGATGCTACTTTTTGAGGGAATGCCCAAATTTATTGAAATTTTGAGGGCACTTAGCTCATAGCCTTTTATTTAAGTTGATCAAGTTTCAAGTAATTTGCAGACTTTAAGATAGGTCAAATGACCTCTGCACTAAACCGTGCTGCTAATGGAGGTAGAAATCTGAAACAAGTGACATAAACCTGTCAAAAAAGGCATTTCTCTTAATTGGTAGAACCAAATGGAATTAAATATCTTGTAAACTAAATTAGGATACATGCACGTTGTGCGTAATAATTTTCATTATTTTTTTAGATCATTTGATAGGACAAATAATCTCTACACATCAAAGTACAACCTCTGGAATTTATGAAATGATTAGAGACCATGTCACCTAGAGGTGATTGTTTCTCTTAGCTCATTTATGCAAGACCAAGTGTGCGTTTCTCATCACTTGCATCTCCTCATAGTAGCCAAACTAATATGGTGCATCTTGACGACTCGAGATGTTGTTATTTCTATTTTGTTGTTTAATTCTATCTACCAAAAGGGTGATTTAGTTTTTCCTTACCTATATTTCACCATAAAATGCCTCCACATTTTCTTTGGTTGATGGTACTTGCATATTTGAAAAGAATTCCTTGTTATAACTCATGTGATTGTTCCATCCATTATCAATTTACCACATGTTTGAACCTACTGTCTTATATTAACTCATGTGCATCATGAATAACATGCTTTCATTCCCTATAATAGAAATCCCTTCCATTGTGGCCATGCTTGCCACATACATAGCATCCATCACAGTTGTTGTTGTCTCAATGTTGATTGTACCTTCCTTTTCTTCCTCTATACTTGCCTCTTCTTCTTAATGAAGAGAACTTTCCCCCTTGATCGTCATTAGAGTGTCCATTATGCTATCCCTTTCCTAAATATGCCTCTTCCTTTATTTTTTCATCTACCTCTTCCATTACCTACATTGAGTGATTGGACCTCATTGCCGTTTGAGCCTCAACTATTCATCTCACCAGTTACCATTGACGGTAGTAATTGCTCAAAGTTTAGACAATTATCTCTCACATGTGAAAATGTGGTGAAAGCCTTCCATTCCTCATCATCCCTAAGTACGCTCAATCTATATATTACTAAGTCATGATCATCTATGTGACATCCTATGCATCCCAATGCATCCATTACTTACTTGATTTTCATAGTCTAATCATTGATCCTATTAGTAGGTTCCTCGAATAATTGAGTTCATTCCTTTATTGGATCTTCCTAGAACTTTTAGAAGTAGAGTATTTACTTTGAAGGATTTCCCACACTTTCGTTGAAGTTTTTAGATCCTAAATGTCTCCTACAATTACATTGATAAGATTCTAAAATTGGATGAAAATAGCCCTCTTTTAACTCTCATTCCATCCTTTGACACACAAGAAGCATAGACAAGGAGCACAAACACACTAAGACACACCGAAAAGACAATGGCTGGAATAGCTCTCTCTATTGGCGATGAACTGAACTGAAGTAAGAGCTGAATAATGTCCCTAAGTACAAAGTACGACCACATATGAGAGTATCAAGTATGTGGTAACATGGGGAAAAAACCTCTAGCCAACACTAGAGTAAAAAGTGCCCATGTATAGGGAAAACGTTCACATCAAAGCTACTCAAGGAACACATAAGTGTAACAGTAGAGAGAAAGAGATAGAAAAAAAAGGAAAGGTAGAGGAAAAGAAATAGAGAGAGAAGAAAAGAAGGAACAAAAAAGAGAGATTCATGACAGAGAGAGAGAGAAAAAAAAAGAGAAAGGATTAAAGAAAGAGAGAAAGAAAGTGAAGGAGGACGAGAAATGGATGAGCAAAGAGTAAGAGAGAAGATGAAAGCGAAGGTTAGAGAGAAAAGGAAAAGATTAGTAAGAGAGAGAAAAGTAAAGGAAGAGCAAGGTTAGCATACCTACCTTTACTAAATTGGCCATAACTCTCTTATATGGTATCCAAATTGGATGATTCCACTTGGGATAGAAGTAGACTCCAAGAGCTTTTCAATGAATGGCTGGAAGCTATGATTGGATATTTGGAAACCATTGTAGAGAGCACCTAATTCTCTACATATGTCTTCAAAGAGGTATGTTGCCTACTCACCTAGCTTCATTGTTTTGGTCATAACTTCCTAACGGAAGTTTCAAATCAAGAGGTTCAACTTGATATATATTCTACACTTCAAGACCTTTCTTTTGACTATGATAATCCATATTTTGATCATTGGAAGCCATCTCTGCACAAGCTTTTAGATGGCTGTTGACTGGCGAGAAACTCTTCTTGAGTGACTTGAGTATCAAATTATAATAATTAGGAGTTCCTAATAATATTTTGAATGATTTTCGATAGGAATGGACTAATTTTCATATAGTTGCATCATATTTTTCCTCTTGCATATATTCGTTTGAATACTTTTCGCATCAAAGATTCACTCACTAATTATGCATAATGCCATGAAGACAAAGGAAAGCAGCAACAAAGTGTTCAAAAAATCAAAGCCTTAGTGAAGGGACAAATTCACGTCTGTATTATATAGCGTAGAAATTTCCAGAATTACCGGATCAAATAGTATATAAGAGAGCTGAGATAGATAGATGTAAGCGCATATGAGAGAGCACATAGAAGTGAGTGCAAATGTGCACGTATAGCAGATATAGAGAATAGAAGACGCCATACATCGCGTATGTAGAGATGAATAGTTAAACCTGAACAATTGGGTATTCATCTGAGAGAGATGGTAAGGAGAAACTACTCAGTATAGGAGAGTGCTCATGACTATGAGCAAAGTGAGGCCGAGTCATTTTTGTACACATCTTCTCTAATAGAAAACACATGTTCATGTGGAAGTTAAGCGCATTCTTTGTATGTGAAGAAATCTGTGAGATTTCATGTTATGGTGAAAAGTTAGTTAACAGTTAAAGTTTTTCTTAGTAAAGGTTTTTCCGGTACTTCTATGAGTTAGATCTCAAAGTACACTCTAAAGTTTTGTGTGAGATATAGCTTATCTTGTAGCTATAAGTATCAACTATAAACTGATCAAAGATTTTGGTGAAATGGATATGTACACACAATACAAAGTCTGACTGGAAAGAGGCATCCAGAATTGGTGAAGGTTTTTCTTAAACTTCAGATAGAGTTCATTCAGTGAAGGAAGTTCACGCATCACTTCCTTACTTCATGTATACACATTTGAAGTAATTACAAACAAAGTTGGAGTTGATTCCGATAAGATTCCGGTAACATTACGGTGACATTCCGGTGACAGTCAGGTGAAGTTCTGGTGGAATTTCGGTGAGTTTAAAACACATTTTTTGACAAAGTTAAGTGACGCAAAGATTGTTTAACTGTAAACAAACATAGTAGTATAAAGTCCGAAGTAAATCAGTTCAAAATTGAAGCTTGAAGAAAACGAGAAGCTTTCTATGAAGTGAATTTCGGTGTTCACTAAATACAGTTATAAAGTTTTCAGTTTCAAAAAGTTTGCGAAGCTACTGATGATTATAAACGTGTTCTAACATCACTCTAGCTTAGTTTCTGTGGTGTAAGCGAATTCCGCAACAAGCGATGCACCAACAGTGGTATCAGAGCAAGGTAAAACACCATCAGTGGTATCAGAGCAAGGTAAACCAGCATCAGTGGTATCAGAGCAAGGTAAACCACCATCAGTGGTATCAGAGCATGGAGAGGTTCTGAAGAGCAGGAAAGGTTTCTCAAAAGAAGAAACGGAAAGAGAATTTGAAGAATTCTCATAAAGAAAGGTGAAAGCTGAGGTGATCAACAGCAAACGACGTCAAGGAACGTTCCAAAGTCATTCTCAAGGTAAAAGTCTACAAAAGGTAAAATCATTTAACATTACACTCATCGGAAGTAACAGAAACAAGAAGATCATGGCAGATCATATCGCAATTGATAAATTGGACAAAGATAATTATCCAGCATGGGTAATGCGCATGGAAGCTTTACTTATGAGTAAAGACTTAATGAAATATGTGACCGGAGAAGAAAAGAAGCTGACTTTTGAAGACGATAGTCAACCGAAGAAAGAAGAAATAGAAGCCTTGAAGTTGTGGCAGAAGAAAGATGCAACGGCAAGAGCTTATGTTTACAATACCATTACAGATCATCTATTGCCACACATTAGAGGTCTGGAGAAAGCAGAAGACATATGGAGAGCATTGGAAGATCACTTCCAAAATACTACGAAATCTAGAAAGGCTAGCTTATGGTCGGAGTTCACAACATTCAAGAAAAAGCAAAGTCAAAGCATTAGTGATTATGTCTCTAAGATGAAGGACTTGGCAGACAGTCTTGGATCGATTGGTGAAGATATCGAAGACCACAGGTTAATCGCGCAAGTGCTTACAGGTTTCAGAGGAGATGAAAGGTGGAAACCTTTCATACTCTCAATTGAACTGTCTTTGAATCATTTTGTACCAGATTTAAATCAGTTGCTTGGATTAATGCTAAGGTTTGAGCAAGATTTGAAAACAGATGGAGAAAAAGTACATAGTTCGGGTATGTATGCAAAGATCAAGAAGAAAGGTGATAAAGGTAAAGAAAAAGATGAAGAAGAAGTGACTGCTCAAGCAAATTATGCAAGAGGAAGAGGTAACGTCAGAAAAAGAGGTAAAGGTAGAGGTTGTCAGACTAATAACAAGAAAGCTTGCTGGATCTGTGGATTAAACAATCACTTGGCTCATGATTACTGGCATAATTCACAAGGGTCAAATTAGAATCAGAACAATAACAGTAGAGGCAGAAGCGGAAGATATCAAAGAGGAAGACAAAGCCAAAGAGGCGGATATGGTAGAGGTGGAGCAAGAAGTTGGGGACAGAATCAGTTTCACAACACTATCTACTACAACTATGCGAATGATACACAAAGTGATGATCATACGACGTTGATGATGAACTCGATAAGTGTGTCAGAGAATGAAGACCTCAAGGTTTTCTAAATTGACTCTCGTTGTTCAAATCGTTTGTCAGGAAATATAGAATTATTATCAGAACTTGAAAAAGGCATTTCAAATCATATAGTACAGATAGGTGATAACACAACAGATAATGTAAGGTCAATTGGAAAGGTAAAATGTAAGAATGGAGTTGATCTACTAACAAATGTTTTGTATGTTCCAACAATTCCGAAGAATCTGATCAGTGGGTCAGATAGTAGAAAAAGGTTTTCAATTCAGGTTTACAAATGAAGGAGTTTTTGTCGAAGATCTAGAGAAAGGATACAAACAGATTTTCTATGGTAAAAAGGAAGGTAGACATTTTACTCTGAAAGTACAAGGGAATGTTGGTCAAGCCTTGATCACACATGGTGATGAGGTATTTACAGAACTAGACCTTTGGCATAAGAGGCTAGGACATTTTAATGAAAAGGGAATCAAAGCTATGGTGGAGAAACAGTCCGTGAAAGGACTACCAAACATGATGGAGTGTTAGAGCTCATACATACATATGTATGGGGACCAACAAAAGAAGGATCTATCAGCGGATCGAGGTATTATGTTCTTTTCATTGATGATGCAACAAGATGGATAACTCTTTATGTTTTGAAAGAGAAATCAAAAGTATTTAAAGCTTTCAAGCATTTTCATGCATATGCTGAAAGACTTACATGACAGAAACTCAAAAGACTAAGGTCTGATGGAGGAGGAGAATATTTTTCTCGAGAGTTCAATGATTATCTGTGGAATGCACGAATGAAAAGAGAAATAACTTGCAAGTATACACCGCAACAAAATGGAGTAGTAGAAAGAAGAAACCAAACTCTAATTGGGTTTGCACAAGCAATGCTAAAGGAGAAGAATTGTCCAAACTATCTTTGGGTTGAGGCTGTAAATACAGGTACGTACCGGGTAAACAGATTACCATGTACAGTTTTAAATGGGATGACCCCTTATGAAGCTTGGTGGGGTAAGAAACCAACACTTGATCATTGCAAAGTGTTTGGATCAGTTGCTTATGCTTATGTACCATCACAACTGAGACATAAGCTTGAACCAAAAGCTGAAAAATATGTGTTCATCGGATATGATGAAAAACAGATGGGTTACAGGTTATGGACTCCTCTAACCAAACAGTTTACTGTTTCTAGAGATGTCACATTTGATGAAGGAAAAAGCATGTATACAGATAAAGAGCATAGTGTTGAAACACTTCAAGAAGAGATAAGAAGAAATGAAAAAGGTAAATCACAGATGCAGGTGAATGGAGATGATGATCATATGCAAGCAAGTACGTCTAGAATCGGATCAGGCATGAGAAATGAAGTTGATTCGAGATTTGATGAAGATATGTATTGAGATACACATGAAGAGTTTGAACCAAGAAGGTCAAACAAAGTAAGGAAACAACCAACAAGGTATTCCTATGACACTTCTTATTTGACTCGGAAAAACTATGCTTACTTAGTAAAGGAGGATGAAGAACCTCAGAATTACGGTGAAGCAAAAGGTAAGAAACAATGGGAAGAAGCAATGAAAGAGGAGTTCAATGCTCTTGAGGAGAACAAGACTTGGGAACTTGTTCCAAAACCAAATGGTAAGAAAGTGATCAGAAAGAAATAGGTTTACAAAGTCAAGAAGCTTGCAGATGGAAGGATAGCCAGATATAAAGCTAGACTAGTTGTCAAAGGCTATGCTCAGACATATGGCATAGATTATGATGAGACATTTAGTCCGGTGGCAAAGATGTCAACCATAAGGACACTGATTGCTATAGCAGCATCAAAAGGATGGAAGCTAAGTGAGCTGGATATAAAGAATGCATTTCTGAATGGATATATATCAGATGAGGTTTACATGGAACAACCTGAAGGGTTTGTAAGTTCCAGATACCCACAACATGTTTGCAGATTAAGAAGAGCTCTTTATGGATTGAAGCAAGCTCCAAGAGCATGGAATTACAGACTTGTGAAGTATCTGAATGACCTTGGATACCAAAGTTTGAAGGCAGATGCCAGTCTACTCATTAAGAGAACAGATGAAGGTATGATCTACATTTTTATTTATGTAGATGACATAATAATTACAGGAACCTCAGATGAAGGAATCAAAGAGGTAAAGAGACTGCTTGAAAAAGAGTTCGAGATCAGTAATCTAGAAAAATTGTCATACTTTCTAGAAATGGAAGTTACATATACAGATCATGGTATATAAGTTTCGCAAGAAAGGTATCTCCTAAACTTACTGAAGAAGTTTAATATGGAGAACTGTAGAGAAGCTTCAACACCGCTTGAAGTAAATCATAAACTCAGCAAATATGGTGGTGCAGAGTTTAAAGATATGAGGAAGTATCAGTCGTTAGTGGGAACCTTAATTTATGCTACACTAACAAGACCTGATCTCAGTTATGCAGTGGGAGTTCTCTCACAGTTCATGCATTGTCCGAAGGATCAACATTGGGTTGCAGGACAAAGAGTTCTTAGATACATGAAAAGAACTATAAAGGAAGGATTATATTATCCTTATACGTCAGATATAAAGCTCAGAGCATACAGTGACTCAGACTAGGCAGGAAGTCTAGATGACAGAAGGTCAACACATGGGTATATGATATACCTAGGAGATAAGCTTGTAAGCTGGTGTTCAAAGAAGCAGCACACAGTAGCTTTATCGTCAACACAAGCAGAATATAAAGGACTTGTGGAAGCAGCTAAAGAAGTGATATGGATGTAGACCTTGTTCAAAAGCATGGGTAATGATCAAGGTATACCTATCATACATGGAGACAATATGAGCTCGTTTTATCTTGCAGCAAATCCAGTATTTCACACAAGAACGAAACACATAGAGATTCAATATCATTTCCTAAGGGAAAATGTAATAGAGAAGGAGATTGAATTGGTATTCACTCCTACGAAAGATCAGATTGCAGATATTCTGACAAAGAGCTTAGATGGAGTAAAGACAAGCAGATTCAAAGAAATGGCAGGTATAAAAGAAAAGAAGGATCTATGAAGATCCGAAGATGCAAATTAGTGATTCAGGGGAAGCTGTTGAAGATTCACTCACTAATTATGCATAACGACATGAAGACAAAGGAAAGCAGAAACAAAGTGTTCAGAAAATCAAACCCTTAGTGAAGTGACAAATTCACGTCTATATTATACAACATAGAAATTTCCACAATTACCGGATCAAATTGTATATAAGAGAGCTGAGATAGATAGATGTAAGCGCATATGAGATAGCACGTAGAAGTGCGTGTGTAGCTCAGTGATGAGTAGCACCTCCTTTAATGTCAATCCGGGAAGACGTGACCATGGTATGAAGACCTCGAGCAAGTGGAGGCACAAGTGCGTGAGTGAGAAGCACACAAACATGCACACACATACACACACACGCGCACACACGGCAAGACAAAGAGTGAGAAGCAATGGAGTTCTTAGATTACTTTCAAAAAGCTCTTACAAGTTCAATTCAATTACAATCTAACCCCAAAAATGAGCTCTCTAGCTCCTTTTATAGTTTTTGACTAGCTTTGGCCCTGTCCAGACCTAGTGTCCGGCCTAGTAAAAAATTAGGTTCCAGGGCTTATTTGAGGGCTCAAATGAGATCTAAAAAATACAAAAATTGGTAAGCAACTACTTCTAAGGCTCCTCAAGCTCGAGGACTCCTTGGCTTGCACAAAATGGAGCCACAAAAAGGTGAACATGGTATTTACAGGGGTTGTTAGTGATGAGAATCACTTTTAATTGGTGTAAGGGTTTTGAAAAATTAAAGGTTGCCTTAGTGCTAGATCTGCGTGAATGCTCGTACTTGCTTCTTCATGAAGAAAATTATTGGCCTACTTGCCAGATCGTCGTTGACTCCCTTGTCTGCTTGTGCCTTCTCTTCTCTCTGACTCCCTTCTTAAGCTTCCTTGCCTAGTGAGTCCTTCAGTTCCAACACCCCCCCTCTCTCGCGTCTATCGTCCCTGACAGACGCTTGTTGTGTGGGTTTTTGGATGTAGTACTCAACGATATTTTGTGCTAAGTGATGTTCTGCAATCCGCAACCCCTTTGCCAAGTCCGTGAGTAAAGCATCCCAATCTACTGGCCCAGGAACCTCTGGATGTGGCATTCGTAACTTTTCTGAATGGAGAGCTTGTTCTACTGCAAACAATTGTAATAAATGTGAGGGCCTGGGAATGAAGATCTTTGAGTGATATTCCCAGAACCCTGTGACAAACTTCTCTTCAAATGTCTGTTTGAAGCAGGCCGGTAGGTATTTGATGCGGGCATGCCATGCATAAACAACATTAATAGAGGGCGTTGTGCTCATGTCATAAACAAGATCCTGATTGCCTTCATTTAATCCGAGCGCAGAGAGGTGAGGTTCCTTAACATTCTTGAAGGTCCGGAAGGTGACTATCATGAGTTCAAAAATTTTAAGGCACATCTGTGTCATGACATCTGGTACGTTTTTGAACCTGACACCCCAATGCCGAATTGTCGATATCATATACCCTACGGTAGGTTGACCTTTAGGTGGTGCTAAGTAGACATAGTTGAGCCATTTCTCACATCCTTTGGTTGTCAGCACCATCTTTGTGTATTCCGGCCACGACCTTCTTCAGAAAACAGGAGAGTAGCAGGGATTGTACTTGATATACAGGGGCATGTTATTCCATGTGCGATTCATTTCCGGGTAGGTTTCAAGCAGCCGAATTCTCCAAGTCGGTTGGCGAATATTTCCCTGCTTGGCACTTTCTGGGATGTCGTCTGGTGCAAACTGTGTGGCAGAGGTTGGTTCCCGTGAGGTGTGGTGCTTGATTTCAGCATTATAATCCGCCATTAAGACACAAAAAGGAACATACAAGTCGTTGGAGGTGCCGATCCACCTGTGATGTGAGAGGTTTCTAAAGTACTCGGATTTTATGATTACCTCTTCCAATCGTGACATGGATGCTATTTGAACTGCTACCCTGTCATCATGGGTTGTGGCCACTTTCTCTAATCTCTGCATCCATTCAGGGGCCTCTATCTCAATGGTGTCCATGCCCTCTGCTGTCTGCTTGCCTCCAGGTGCTGGCATCGGAACGTACGGGTCCTCAAAAGTTTCCTCTACTTCGATTGGTACTAGGTCTTCAGGTTCTGGTTCTACCAAGGGGGAGGATTGGCGTTCATACTCAAGCACTTTCTTTTGTAATTCTTCGAGTTATGCTTTGAGCGCTGCTACTTCGTTAGTTGTGTCAGCTGTGGTTGGGACTTCTTTGGGTGGTTCTGGTTGAGCTGCCAATTGCCTTAGTAGTTCATCTCTTTCCTTTTCTAAGGCTGCATGGGCTTCGAGGAGATCAGCATGGGTTTCCAATATGATTTGCATATTGTCCGAGGGAATAGCCTTAAACTTCTCCGGGTCAATTTCATGTGGGGAACCTTCCATGGCTACTTCCAAGTTCTCTTCGTTTTGTGTCTGAAGCCGTCTATTTTCTTCCAGGGCAGCAGACATATGCTTCCGTAATAGAGCCATGTTGCGGCGGAGCTTGAGGTTCTCTATGATTTGGGAGTGTAGCAGATCATCCATTTGTTGTCTTTCTTCTGCATCTGGCTGCGGTGGATTTGCCACTAATTGCTCATGTTGTTCTTGCAATGCACTAAACTGATGTTGTAATTGTTTCTTCTCTTTCTCTAAGTCAATGAATCTTCCTTGTAATGCTTCATGACTCCTGAACAAACTTGTATGCTGAGCATCGAGGTGCTGATAGTGTTGTTGTAACTGAGACATGCACTGATACATGTTAGTAAATACATTATTAATGGGGGTGGATGCAGGAAGGGTGTTAAGTGCAGAGGGAAAGGGAGAGGGGAAGGGAAGTGTGAATGCGGTGCTGGAAAATGGTGAAGTGGGTGGTTGGGGAATGGGAGATTGTGGCCGTATGGGGGGAGGGAGAGGTGCGGTGGAGGGTGATATGTCCATAAAATCCACAGTGGACGCAGTAGTGGGAGTGATTGTGAATAGTGGAATTGTGGGTGCAGTGATTGTGGTGAATGTGTACAGTGGTGTGTGCAGTTCTGAATATGAACTACCCGGAAGTGTGAGTGGGGGAATGGGGAGGTCAGTAGCTACCGTTAGGATTACAGTGTTAGTGGAGGTGTATACAAGGGAGGTGTTGAGAGGGTGTATGGGTTGATTGGCGGTTTGTGCTTCAGTCATGGCAGTGGACTCGGCGGCGGTGACGATGGTTGTTACACTGGTAATGGGAGGTGAATGTGGTGGAGTGGGAGGCGGGGGTGGCAAGGGGGGTGATGGGGGTGCACTGGACACATGGGTCTCTTCAGTATCGTGCACAGTGTGTGCTGTGCCCGTGGTCGTGGCTGTCCCTTGTGTTTCGGATACTAAGACATTCATTTGTTTCCCTGCGCGTGGGGGACGTCTTCCGTATCTTCTTTCCGTTCTGTGTGATTGTGCCAGGGCAATATGCACTATTTCAGGTACTCCTAAAGCATCAGAGATCATATCCAGTGTGGCACGATATTGTTCGTCGACTCCTTCCTCCTCAAGGATTTGGTGCATGATAGCCTTTCCTGCTGCAAGGGATAACTTATGTTGCTGCTGGACCCTATTGATGGTATCGTAGAGCTTTTTCAACTCCTTTGTATATGCTGGGGCACCCCCTAGCTCCTGTATGACTTCTTGCTCATAGTCATGCGCCTCCTCATCAGAAAATCCTTCCTGTTCATCCTCTTGGTCTTCTTCTTCTTCATCCTCCACTTCCACCACTTCTGGTTGTCTTGGCTGGGGTTGTTCTGTAGCAGTTTGTTGTCCACTACCCTGCTCTGCTTCGACTTCCGCATTAACAGCTTCAATGATTCTGGCCACTTCTTCATCCATTAGATCTTCCAAAGTGAATCCGTGAGGAAATTCCAGATCAGTAGGTACAGGTGGAAACACAAGATTAGGGCCATCTGTGTTGTGCCTGGGTAACCTGATAGTAAATGGTTGCACTCGTCTGGGAAGCCTTGGAGTTGTTTCAGGTGTTAGGGTTGCACCGCGGGCTTGTGCACAAGGCATCTAGACAGCGCCTCTCATCTTCTTTGAGGGAGGCCCTGCAGCTGACAGTCTACGTTGAAACTCCTGCACTCTGGTCCAAATGAGAGCCCTCTACACCGGTACATCATATGCGAGACATCTATACACAATTTTCGTAAGCGCACAGCATCCATACAGTACAGATTTTTGTTTCTTATACCACCTTTGATGAGCCAAATCGATTTGGTCGATAATCCAGTGGGGCATATTGATTGTCAAATCAAAGGCATCTGCTAAGTAGAGGCTAAACCAGATCTTTTTGGGAGGCATTGTGAACCTTTCCTGCGCGGGGAATGCGAAATGTTGCATGACCATGCGTAAATGAATGGCGATCGTAGGTGTCATCGCGACCATGTCCTTTAATTTCGTCAAATTTTTGTTCTTCATATTGTCTAGAACCATAGTCTCTTTCTCCGTAGGAATGTGCATACCTTTCATGTCCAAAGCTTCCCTTACCAAGTTGATAGTTAATCTGAAGCGCTTGAGCTCATTGCCCCTTGTGAGAGATGGGAGGACAAAGGAGTTGTATCCCTTTTTGTCTTTGCTCGGAGTAAGGGTGCTAATCAGATACGAGCACCTTAGAAAATCTGGCTTTGGCAATTGGAATTTGAAATACTCGTAGAGTCCTGCCTTCTTCCATATGGGTTTCAATCCTTCATTATTCTGCAATCTTTCAAATTCCCTGGTAAAAAAGTGATACCTGCCCCAGCGCCCATTGAATTCTATCTCTGCCTCCCACATATAAGTGCCTTCACCTAGGGGTCCTGCCACATCACTGAACCAATGAGAGTTTTTGCTGACTGGCATTGTGTGCCCCTGTGGAGGGTTCTGAACCGGTATGGCATGTAATGCCCTCAATGCCGCTGGTCGTTCGTTTAATTCCTCCTCAACCGGAAGGCTTTCAATGTCCACAACTTGGGGGCTAGTTCCTGCCTGGGAGCTAGTTCCTACCGTATCTGCCATGTTACTTCTTGCTTCCTGTCTCTGTGAGAATATAGAAACATGTGTTAACATTGTACAGGACAAGAGAGAACCGTTGTTGTTCCCATTACAACATTAACATGAGGGTCGGGAGAGATTAATGGGTTAGTAAGTGGTCGGTGCGAGTGTGTGTGTGGTTAGGAGTTCGGTAGACCTAAGAGCTAAGTGGAATGATGTAGTGTGATAGTGATGTGGTTAGTAGGTTGTCATGGATTTACAAATGGGGTCCGGGGGTTTGTTACAAGTCTTAGGCTACCAAATGCAGTGGATGGGTTTTGCTCTTGGTTTCGTAGAGACTCTCGAGAGCTTTATAGGTGTGTCGGCTTTATAGGTGTGTCGGCTTTATAGGTGTGTCGGCTTGAAAATAGGTCTTGATTGTGGGCTAGCCTTCATCGACTTCTTGGGCACCCAAATAGACTTCACGTTAGCAAAAGAACTTCTGAAAGACTTCTTATTGGTGTCGTGTTGTTGGTTACTAATAAGAGGCTTTGCCCGTGTGGTTGGCTTGAGTGCAACCGGGTGTTCGCCTTTCCGCACCCACACTTGTTTCACTAGCTGAGACATTTTGTTGTGCAGGTACTTTTGATCTCCGACATAGGTAGTACTCTGCTTCTTCTGCCTTTGATCCACCTTTGGTTGCTGCCTCCCTCTGGCCTTTGGAAAAGAAGGGAGTTCCGTTGCATCCCTGACTCCTTTTTTGCGAACATCTTTCCTCTGCAACACATAGTTTTGGACAAGAACAACATGGTCATCTTCATGTGTACTCCTGGAAGGACCAGGAGTGTGTGCCTTTCCTAGTTCCTTGAGTGCTCCATTATCTAACTCTACTGTAATTCGACTATGATTGACCCATACCTGAAGAAGTCCACTTCTTAGGTTTAGGTTGACTGCTTGATCATAGATCCAGTCCTGACCCAAGACAAGAGGCTCAGTGAGGTCCTCATCTTGACACACTAGTACTTTGACTGTCATTACTTCGTCTTGAATGTAGATGGGAAGTTCCACCTCGCCCATGCAAGGGGTTTCCACACCTCCTAATCCTATGAGATAAGCTTCTATAGGATTGACCTTTAATTTCAATTCTTGACAGTAAGAGAGTCTCACCGCACTAGTGGCTGCACCTGATTCAATCAATGCTCGCATGGACTGTGCACTAGTTCCTTGTCCTACCTCTATGGTCACAAAAGGTCGTCGATCAATTATTCTATGGGAACTTGTTCCTGCGACTTCACACATTGCCATATGATAACCTTGATCTGCATAGTCATTTGTTCTAGGCTGATCTCTACCTTGTCTTCGCAACTTCATCCTTCTAATGCATTCTAAAGCTTCTGCTTGAGCTTCTTCTCGAATCCGCTTTTCTTCTTCCTTGCGTTTCTTGGCGATATTGAGTCGACTTAGCATTTCCTCTGTGAGAGGTTCCTGATATAACTTGACTCTGCATCCGCTTATATAGCTTGGGAGAACGTCACCTTCCAATGTGGCTAGTTGCACTGCTCCACTTGTGGAGATCCTATTTATGATCATAGGTCCATAGCCACGCTTCTCTAATTTTCTCGCATGTTGTTTCAAAGTGTATACTAGTACTAGGTCGCCTGCCTTCAAACCTTTATCCTTAATGTGGGCATCAAAATATGCCTTCTGTCGTTTCTTAGCTGCATATATCCCTGCAGCTGCCCTTAGTCTTGTTTCTCCTAATCGTTCAAGGTCAAAAAGTCTAGAGGAGAGTTCATGACCCATCCATTCGTGCTCTTGTGCTACCTTCAATGTAGGTATCAAGAAGTCCAATGGTAGCACTGCATTTTGACCAAATACCATCTGAAAGGGGGTGGCTTGGAGTACCGTTTTGTAGGCGACTCGGTATGCCCAAACAGCATGGTGTAGCTGTTTGTCCCAATCAGAGCGTTTATTATTCACGAGCTTGGTTAACACATTGCACAGAATCTTGTTTGTGCTTTCGGCTTGCCCATTAGCTTGTGGGTGGTAGAGGGCAGACTTCTTATGAACTACCAAGAATTCTTGGAGCAGATTTTCAATTACTTCATTCAAGAAGTGAGTGCCTCTATCACTTACTAACTCTATAGGTAGCCCGTATCTTGTGAATACATTCTCAAACAAGAATTTAGCAGTTGTTTGAGCATCGTTCTTCGTTGTGGCTTTTACCTCTACCCACTTTGTTAGATAGTCTGTGGCAACAATGATATATTCCGCATGGGAACCCTTAGCTGGGGGATTAATAGGACCTACGAAGTCTATTCCCCACTTAGAGAATGCACGTCCACCCATCATAGGTTTCAGTGGCATCTCATCTTTACGTATAGGATACTGAGTTCTCTGGCAAACATCACACCGTTTCACATAGGTATGTGCATCCATGTGAAGGGTCGGCCACCAGAAACCCGCAAATAGTATTGCCTTGATCACCCGATCTGGTCCAAAGTGTCCTCCTGCTACAGCTTGGTGAGCAGTTTCCAAGATCTTGAGATATTCACTTTCATGGACACATAGCCTCAGGTAACCATCTTTACCACGCTTATATAGATTATCACCAATGAGTGAGTAATCCTGGGCTTCTTGTTCTAAACTCCTTTTCCTAGCCAAGGTCATATCCAGAGGGAAAGTTTTCGTCCTCAGGAAGGAAACTAGTGGTTCACTCCAGTCTGGCACTATGGACACTTGATAAAGAGTGGCATGTTCCACAGGTGGTTTAGTGCAACAGATTGGGCATTCCTTGCACAACTTTTGGACATCAACTTCCATAGTCGGCCAATGCACTCCGAGTCTCCGTAGTGTTTGTAGGGTTCGTTGCCTTGAATAGTGTTGCTCTAATGCACCTACATGTGCTAATTGCAACCATTTAGCGTACTCATCTTCTTCCACACAACAGGCCAAGATTCCTTGATCTGTGTGCTTGTACATACTTCCTGCCATGATGTGATAGTTTTGGGCTTTTACTACCTCTCTATCCTGTGTGTTTATTACTGGGTAGTTAGGCCTGTATGTCAATACTGGCACTAGTGGCTTAGCCCACTGTGGCACCACTTCCAAATTAAACAAGTAAGCATCAGGAAGGTCATCTAACACTCCTTGTGGGGCTTCCCCTGATGTGAGTCTAGAGAGATGGTCTGCTCGCAAGTGAGTCCTACCTTTCCTTACCACAACCTCGAAGTCGTATTCCATTAGTAAGAGAAACCATCTTACTAATCTACCTGTATTGCATGGCTTGTTCACAAGATATAGCAGTGCCTGATGGTCAGTAAAAAATTTAAACTTATTGGCAAGCAAATAATGTCTAAACTTTTTAACTGCATATACCATGCCTAATCCTTCTCGTTCCGTGGTTGTATAATTTCGTTCAGCTCCATTTAATTGTCTACTAGCATAGGCAATTGGAAGATCCATATTGCCTTCACCAGTGGGTTGTGCGAGTACACATCTAATAGCATAATTGGATGCATCCACGTGAACATGGAATGGCTTATTCCAATCTGGTGTGGTTAAGATTGGTGCGGAACACAATCGTCGTTTGAGCTCATTGAAGGAATTTTCACACTCATTAGTCCACTCAAAGCTAGTCAAAAGTCCATACATGGGCTTTGCAATGATGGCATACATGTGAATGAACCGGCGGTAGTAACCACAATGCCCCATGAAGGCTTGTACTTCCTTGACGTTCTTTGGCCTAGGTAACTCGGCTATGGCTCTTACTTTCTCTTCATCGGTGGATATGCCATTCTTTGACACTATGTGTCCTAAAATCTTACCTTGCCTGACCATGAAAACGCACTTTTTTGGGTTCAGGCAGACTTGATATTCTCTACATTTGTCAAAGATTTGTCTAAGTTCAGGAATATGGGTTTGTCTGATGTTGGAATGAGCACAAAGATCATCAACATAGACTTCTAAGTTCTTCCTCAGGAACTCTTTAAACACGTGACACATCAATCGTTGAAAGGTAGCAGGTGCATTAGTAAGCCCGAATGGCATTACCTGAAAGGCAAATATGCCACACTCCGTGGAAAAAGCCGTCTTATGTTGATCCTCTGGAGCAATGGCTACTTGATTGTAGCCAGAGAATCCATCCAGGAAGCTGTACACTTCCTTGCCTGCTACTCTTTCTAAGAGATGCTCTGTGATAGGAAGCGGATAGTTATCTCGGATTGTGGCAGCATTAACCTTCTTTAAGTTAATGCATACACACAATTTACCATTCTTTTTGGGCACCACAACAATGGGGGATACCCACTCAGTGTGCTCAATGTCGTAGATGAATCCAGCTTCAACCAGTCTATCTATCTCCTCCTTGATCTTAGCAGCGTAATTATCGTTATATGTATAAGGCTTTTGCTTAGAGGGTTTGGCATCTGAAGTCATGGGGATGGTGTGTGAGCATATGTCTGGGTCAACACCCTTCACATCCTTGTAAATCCAAGCGAATACATCTCTGTATTCTCTTAGCAAGGCTATTAATGCATGCTATTCTTCCTCTGTTAGGTCATGGCCTATGTAAGTGCATCTCTCCTCTCCTTCTTCTAGGGCCACTACTATTTTCTTGGTGGGTTCTTTGTTATCATAGGCCTCTCCTGATTGTGCCTCTCCTTTAGGCATTCTTATCATGACCCTCCTGCCGTCTATCTCATACTTCTTAAAATTTTCCGGAACCTCAAACAAAGATTCTTCCTCTTCTGGTGTGACTTCTCTCTTCTTTCTTTTCTTTCCTTCTTCCTTCGGGGTCACATGTGTGGCAAGCCTTACATCATTTGTAAGCTCTCCGTGCCTTTGGGGTTGAAATTCTACTTCATAGAAATATTCTTCATCTGATGCAAAAGGTGGATCCATAATGATTGACTCTAGATCGGAGTCGCTTGCATCTTCAAATGCATCAGGGCTAGGTTCGCATTATTCTAGAACTGCCTCTCCCATGATTGGCTCTATGGAGAAGACTGAAATGTCATAGCCATCTTCATCACAGTGAGGTGTCCATTGTTCTTCATTGATGGCTACATCCATTGTTGCTAGGATTTCTGCCCAGCCGTGGGGTTCAAATTCTTCATCAGGAAAAACTACAGGCGCATAGGGTGGGTCCTGAATTGATCTATGTGTTTCTTTTGCACCTATCTCTTTGGCTTCTTCTCTCTTCTCTTCTTCTACTGCTACTTTGCACATCCATAAGTGGGTGTCTTCATGCATCCATGAAGATCCTGACCCTATGGAATGCACCGATTCCGTATCATCTTTGGCTCTATGGATGGGGTTCCATTGGATAGGAGGGACATCTCTATGAGAGTAATCCTTGAGATTGACTTTGGTCGTAACACCTAAGTGCTGCAAGTACAAAGAATTGGTTCCCCAATCCTGTACCACTTGCAATTGTCGCATAAACGGTCGTCTCAAGATCATTTCATAGGCATGGTTCTTGCTAAAATCACATATGGCAAAGGTATGCTCGAACTCGACACCACAGGTGGTGAGAGTTATTCCTTCTAGCAATCCTAAGGGCCTCTCAATATGAGCATCGGCCATCTGCAATTTCATTCTCGTTGGCCTGAGTGCTGGCTTGCCCCAACGCTTCCATAGGGAAGTGGTGGCAATTGCAATTCCTGCACCTGAGTCCAAAATTGCCTTTGTGGTGTACTCCTGGTAGGTAATGGGAAGATAGGTGTTACCTTCTTGACCTTCACACATATCTCCTATCTTATCCAAGGGTATCTCTGGTACTGTCCTATGTGATCCTACCTGGGAATGAGGTTTCACTATCGCTGGTACTTGTTTGGCGACATGTTTCCATAATTCAGGTCTAACCTTGAGTAGCTCTTCTAACTTGAGATTGCACTGCACTTTAGTGTTTTTCACTACCTCTGTGTTCCTAGGTAAGACTGAGTCCTCATTTCGTACCATGACCGTGGGCGCTCTCATACATGTAGATTTAGCTTCCCATGGACCCGTGAAGTGGGGTAATTCTTGTAAAGAGTTCGACTCAAAGTCTAGTCTTTCCTGAGAGTGGGTGCTCTCCTGCTCCTCATAAATGGATGGGATGTCTTGTGGGAATTCATCGTGCGCATCATCCACAAGTTCAATGGGAGGAGGGACTTCACTTTCTTTAGCCCATTTGTCTTCTTGAATCTCTCGTGGGAATTCTGGTGTGAATCGATTCATAGAAGAAGATGTGTCTGGCTCCGTAGAGTTAGGCACATAGGCTTCCTGGGCGGGTAGTCTCACTCTTTCACTTGCCTTGCCCTTGTGTTGTATGGCGGGTTCCTTTTCCGATTGTGCAATTAGTTTCTCTATTCTTTCTAGCAGTCCATCAAAGTGCAACTTCGTCTTTGCTGAGCTAGAGATGTTAAAGAGGCGGCTGGCTTCAAACATGTTCTGAGCCAACTCCACCATTTTGGCATAAATTTTAGTTCGTTCAAGCTCTAATTCTACTCTAGGGTAGCACTTTTCATGATCAGTTACGTTTGGCCCTTCTTGGATTCTGGCTTGATATGCTTTAAGCATCATGTTTAGGTCCTCGGGAGTGGGATCTGCTAGGACTGATCCTACTCTAGGGGGTGGTGGAATTAGGTGAGGCGGGTTGGAAGGTGGCTGGTCGGATGGAGTTGGAAATGGTGGAGGTGGAGTAGTGTGAGAGGGAGTTTGAGATGTGAGTTCAGTTATCCTGGCCTTTGTTTCTCTGAGGCTCTCCTCAAGTTCACTCATCTTTTTAGCCCATTGTCTTTTCATTCTTTCCCGACCATCTTTCCACGCTCTAGTCCTTTTCTTTGTCATGCTCTCTGTTTCACTAACATCTGGGCTCTTTTCTTGGCCTACCCCTTGGTTTTACTGCAATGCTTGAGCTCTAGTGATTACTTGTATTGGTGCAGTGGACGTCACACTCCCTGTGGGGTCTACAACTAACCCAATAACGTTGATAGGAGTGATTTTTGGCATATTATTGGGGATCTTTGGGCAATCTCGTAAGAGATGCTCCTTTCCACACTCCTAGCAATAGCCCTGGATCGTCACTGATTGGGTTTGGGTAGGTGCAGGCATGGGGCAATCACGAATGAGGTGATCTCCCTGACATCTGTAGCATGGTCCTCTAGGGAATGGGGCTCTTACTTGCCTAGGTTGAGGTCTAGGGTTGGGGTTTGCATACATGACGTTTGTGTAATCTGACTCCCAACTAGGTTCATTTGGCTCTTCACTATAGTAAGACTCACCATGTTCAAGAGATTACATGTAATAAGCCTGGGGACTATCAACATGTGTAGAATCGAAGCTATGGTCACTGGGGTCACTCCCTGATAGCAATGGGGTTACTGGCACTATGGCTCTATTCAGGTTTTCTTCTGCAACTGCATACTTTACAGGGATTACATTAGTAGGAGCAGATGGTTGTTGTGCTAGCACTGGCTGGGGTCTTAGTTGGGCCTGATATTGCAGTTGGTAATTTTGCTGAGGCCTAGTATACTGTTGTGGTGGATAATGATTCTGGTATCTTCCCTGCTGAGGGTATGGCTGAGGGTAGGTTTGCCTAACTGCTTGCTTGTTGTATGGGCAGTCTTGTGCTGTGTGATTTGTGTATCTCCGTTCTATGGTGCAGTATTGGCTACTAGGATTTACTTGGGGTTGAGCCATAATGGGACATACATTCGCCATGTGGTCGCCACCACAAGTATAGCATCTTTTCACAGGGGCAAACCTTGGGATCTGTTTGCTAGAGACACCTAATTTCTGAGCTACTTTCTCTACAAGTTCCTCAATTGATGTGGATTGCGTGGAAGAGAGGCTAGAGGCACTATCTGAATCTTTGTATATCTTGGAAAGCTCTAACTCCTCCCCTAGGTTGTCCTCGATGTCAATGCACATGCGTACACACTCTTCTATAGTCCTAGGGTCCTTCAAGTACACATAAGATCTCAATTTTGTACTTAGTAATCCATCCAAGAATAAAGCCACTTGCTTAGCTGGTGTGGGTAATTCAGGGACAGGGCATCTCTCTAAGTATTGCCTAAATCTTCTCCCTGCAAGTCTCACGGTCTCTTGAGGGGTTTGCTTGAAGCTGTGAATCAGCGAGGAAGTGTTATGTCTTATGCCACTTTTAGAGAATTCGATAATGAAAGCCTATAGGAGTTGGTCTATGCTCCTGAACTGTCTCTCATTCAATGGTTGAAACCACGTAAGTGCTGTGTTCCTAAGGGTTAGACCAAAAGCATTATATTGCGTGAATAAATCCTCCACTTGTTCGGCTCTCAAGACTTGCCTAAACTCAGCCACATGATCGTATGGATGTCCCGTGCCATTGAAGTAGTTCTTCATGGACTTAACTAGCTGGGTTGGTCTCAAAGTCCTTGTGTGCTCTCTAGGTCGTGGTAGAGGGAACTCATCGGCATTTCTTCGATGTCCTGGGGCTCTAAGTACCTCAGGCTCTACTCTATTTGTTTCCGTCCTCGTTCTTTCTCTGCCCCCTGAGTTGGCAAAGCTTACCTCAGGTCTATCTCTATGTCTGTCTCTTTGGGCTCCATGAGCTTGGGATGTTCCAGCACCAGGGTGACCATAGGAAACATTCGATCTTGGTTGGGGGAAAATAAATTCACCCTTCCAAGTGTAAGCGTGCCTATCATTTTCTGTAACCACAAAGATCCTTTCCGAAGAACGATCTAAGTAGGTCACTCTACCTGGGCTATCTGGATCTTTAAACTCATAGATCATGATTGTCCCTATATCAATTGGCTTGTCTGATTTATACCTCCAAAAGGCTTCATCGGTTTCTCGGTTTAGCAGCAGATCTATACTCTTATTGTCCTGTGGGATCCACTCGGGACTGATGATCCTTGTTAGCACTGACTTTCCACGAGGGGTCCTAGGTTCTACACCCATGTTTCGTTGCTCCAAGTCACCTAAATCCGCTTCTGAGATCACATTTCCGAATTCGTCTGTCCTATCTGGGTGACTGGTGACTACGTATATAGTTCCTTCTTTGTCCAAGTATGCTCCATTTTCAAACTTGACGGCGGGGTGCTCTAGTTCAATGGATTGGTCAGGGTTTTTAATCTGGACCACGGATCTTCCTAGACCGTCCTCATAGATGCTAGCACCTAATCGGTTGGTCCTAAGGTATTCCAACTGTGTTTTGTAAGGGCCTTCTACTCTGTGCAAGTATGGCACTCTTGAACTTCCCGTAGGTCTGTCCATGCCTTGAGACATCTCCGATTCACTAGTCTCAAAGCTAGGGTAGTATGAGTGGTGGCTCAACTGCTGGGCCAAGACCTAGCAGTGTGATTAACGCTAGCCTCTGAAGACCTAAGACTTTGTCTATCTCTCCCTAGATGTCGCCCTGATCTAAGGTTCATAAGCCTAATTGAATAGCCCAAATTTGCCCAAGTACAACCTCGTTGCTGAGTTCTTTTGTATCAACTACTTGATTCTTTTTTAGTGGATTACAGCGTTTATAATCTTGTCTGATATCACGTCGTCAAGTATACTTGAGTGTGTCTCCGCACTGTAAGTTGATCGTTCCTCGTTAGATTCTTTCCTTTAAGATTATCGCATCACGAAGAGATTATGTTTAATCTTGAACTTTGAGTGCATAGGTAGTCTTCAACTTGATTGATGCCTATCGCCGTTCGGGCCTACTCCTATCACTAGTCGTTCTTAGCCTAAGCTAGGAATTGACAAAGGGAGTTGAGAATATTCCGACCTTTCTTGTTGATCCCTTGCTTTATGATGCTCAAGAACCCGAGTCTCAAGCTTGCAAAGAAACCCTTGCTTTGTATGCTCTCAATTGCTCTCAATGGACCTGTAAAAGTCCCATAATTAGCTCAAGACTTAAATTAAAATGACAGACAGGTCACTTTCATGCATGTAATTCACAGGCCAAATCCCCTTTGCCTTTATGGAAAACAATCCCAAGGACCCTTCAGCTTTCCTACCCCGGGGGATGGTCAACTTCAAAATACCCTATCTAATTATCCTGATATTAATTTTCACAAAACAAGAATCACAGCAAACGGATTTCGTATGAGAAAGTTATGCCAGTTCAGGGTTTTGGTGCTAAAATAGGGTTCAACAGGCTAACAGGTCACAGGATTTTTCTCAAAAATACATGTGTAGGGACATCACAAATCACTAATTGCTAGACCAATATGCCCAAAAACTATCCCCAAGGCTTAGAAAAAAACCCTAATTTTTTTGGCCAAAAAGCCTGTCAATCGCGATCGACAGGTCTGTCAATCGCGATTGATAGAGGTGTCCGTCGGGGCCTGTCGGTCGCGATCGACACGTCAGTCGTGATTGACAGTGTCAATCGCGATCGACAGAGTCGGTCGTGAGTTCTGTCAATCGCGATCGACACTTTTTCTGGGTTTTTCGCCGTGATTTCAGTCAATCGGGGATGTGTCCGTCGCGATGGACACGTGGCTACGCGTAAAAGTCAATCAATCATGGAAATTCTGTCGGTCACAATCGACGGTGTCAATCGCGATTGACAGGGTCTGTCGGTCGCGATTAACAGGGTCTGTCGGTCGTGATTCACAGGGTCCTACGTGGAAGTCAGTCGGTCGTGGGTTCTGTCGGTCGCGATCGACAGGTCTATCGGTCGCGATTGACAGGGTCTGTCGGTCGTGGCTGTCAATCGCGATCGATGGTGTCGGTCGCGATTGACAGAGAAACGCAGAATTTTCCAACTGTTTTTAGTGATTTAGAATGTGCTCATCATGCTTGTGCTTGTGGTGAACTTTGTTTTACCAAATGATCGAACTTTCTGTCGATCGCGATCGACAGAGGCTGGCCACTGCGAGACAGTTTCTGAGTATTCCGTACCTACGCAACGTGCTAGGGGTGATGATTCAGCAAGAACCTGCAAAATGCTCAAGAAACATGCAAAAACAGTGCAAGCAATATCGCTCTCTCGCTCTCTCTCACAAGTAGAATGAAGGAAATGAGGTGGAGATGGTGATATGATCAAAACTGAAAATTTTTGCAATGATGGAGATGGAGGTGGGAGATGGTGATGATGATGATGGTGATGAAGATGGTGAAGAAAAAACAAGAAAATAGATGAAAGTGAAGAAAATACCTACAACTCCAACGCGTCAACTCTACGTCTTACCATCACACGCTCGTCCTCAAAGCTCGATCCCCGGCAACGGTGCCAAAATTTGGTGTAGCTCAGTGATGAGTAGCACCTCCTTTAATGTCAATCCGGGAAGACGTGAGGATGGTATGAAGACCTCGAGCAAGTGGAGGCACAAGTGCGTGAGTGAGAAGCACACAAACATGCACACACATACACACACGCGCACACACGGCAAGACAAAGAGTGAGAAGCAATGGAGTTCTTAGATTACTTTCAAAAAGCTCTTACAAGTTCAATTCAATTACAATCTAACCCCAAAAATGAGCTCTCTAGCTCCTTTTATAGTTTTTGACTAGCTTTGGCCCTGTCCAGACCTAGTGTCCGGCCTAGTTAAAAGTTAGGTTCCAGGGCTTATTTGAGGGCTCAAATGAGATCTAAAAAATATGAAAATTGGTAAGCAACTACTTCTAAGGCTCCTCAAGCTCGAGGACTCCTCGGCTTGCACAAAATGGAGCCACAAAAAGGTGAACATGGTATTTACAGGGGTTGTTAGTGATGAGAATCACTTTTAATTGGTGTAAGGGTTTTGAAAAATTAAAGGTTGCCTTAGTGCTAGATCTGCGTGAATGCTCGTACTTGCTTCTTCATGAAGAAAATTATTGGCCTACTTGCCAGATCGTCGTTGACTCCCTTGTCTGCTTGTGCCTTCTCTTCTCTCTGACTCCCTTCTTAAGCTTCCTTGCCTGGTGAGTCCTTCAGTTCCAACAGCATGAAAATGTGCACGTATAGCAGATATAGAGAATATAAGATGGCATAAATTGCGTATGTAGAGATGAATAATTAAACCTGAACATTTGGGTATTCATCTGAGGGAGATGGTAAGGAGAAACTACTCAGTATAGGAGAATTCTTATGACTATGAGCAAAGTGAGGCCATGTCATTTTTATACACATCTTCTCTAATAGAAAACACATGTTCATGTGGAAGTTAAGTGCATTCTTTGTATGTGAAAAAATCTGTGAGATTTCATGTTACGGTGAAAAGTTAGTTAACAGTTAAAGTTTTTGTCACTAAAAGTTTTTCCGGTACTTCTATGAGTTAGATCTCAAAGTACAGTGTAAAGTTTTGTGTGAGATATAGCTTATCTTGTAGCTATAAGTCTCAACTATAAACTGATCAAAGATTTCGGTGAAATGGATATGTACACAGAGTACAAAGTCTGACCGGAAAGAGGCATCAAGAATTGGTGAAGTTTTTTCTTAAACTTCAGATAGAGTTCATTCAGTGAAGGAAGTTCACGCATCACTTCCTTACTTCATGTATACACATTTGAGGTAATTACAAAAAAAGTTGCAGTTCATTCCGGTAAGATTCCGGTAACATTACGGTGACATTCCGGTGACAGTGAACTAAAGTTCCGGTGGAATTTTGGTGAGTTTAAAACACAATTTTTGACAAAGTTAAGTGACGCAAAGATTGTTTAACTGTAAACAAACACAATAGTATAAAGTCTGAAGTAAATCAGTTCAAAATTGAAGCTTGAAGAAAACGAGAAGCTTTCTGTGAAGTGAATTCCGGTGTTCACTAAATACAGTTATAAAGTTTTCAGTTTCAAAAAGTTTGCTAAGCTACTGATGATTATAGAGGTGTTCTAACATCACTCTAGATTAGTTTCTGTGGTGTAAGCGAATTCCGCAATAAGCGCTGCACCAACATTTGATTCATAAAAGCATGCGCAGATATTATTTTTGTGTTTTAGAATCCTTTGCAGGTATTCAAGGCGGAAAAAGACATTGTAATGAGGGCATGTAATGCCCAACAACACATTGTTGGAAAAGTTTTTTATCTATAGGTTTCTAGATTAAATAAAGTGGTTTGTCAACCACTAGGATGATGCCTATCATTGTAATGATTATTATTTTTTTTCTCAGGCTTCATTTTCTTGGCAAAATGCTGCTAGAAATTTTTTAGCCACATGGCATTATATGTCATTTGAGAACTAGAGTGGTGTTGTGTTGTGTGAGAGAGAAAGTCTTATGTGTGCATACCTAAAATCATATAAATTGATTGAAGTAGAGAAGAAGATGCATGAGTGGATGCATGCATACATAGACAATATGATTGCTAGAAAGTTGAAGAGCATGATGCATTTTTTGTCTATAGAAGATCACTTTTATGTATCAGCACGATGAGTTAGGGTGAGCATGAGTTATGGGATATAGGTAGCATGCATAGGCTAATTGTGCCTTTAGAAAGTAAATGACAAGGTATATGCATCAAGTCCAACTAAGATGTGTTTTCGTCTAGTAAAGCATGAACACATGAATTGTTTCTCATGCGATTCTATGTACTTGATATACAAGTTTATCCAGAGTCAGCACAAGAGTGCTATGGTTATAATCATCAATACAATTATTAAGTGCTTATATATGATTGGTTGTGATGAGATTAATGAATGTGCAAGAAGCACAATGAATAGAATGACATCCATAGATATTCACTTTCACTGAAAGGTGGATACTATGTAAAGAGTTCATTTTTCCACAAGACCATTTGGATGGTTAATTGGTTTGCATTGATTTATATGATCATTATATGCATGGATATATCTCCATGTCATAATCCCTCCAAGATAATGAATGAGTTTGTTTAATCATAAGAATTAACATGTCTCGTCATTTTTAAGTCTAAAAGAATGATCAAGCAAATAGTTAGTGAGGTAGCAGCCTCATAGAGATTTGGATGCTACTCTTTGAGGGAATGCCCAAATTTATTGCAATTTTGAGGTCATTTAGCTCATAGCCTTCTCTTTAAGTTGACAAGGTCTCAAGTAATTTGGAGACTTTTAGATAGGTCAAATGACCTCTCCACTAAACGTGTTGCTAATAGAGGTAGAGATCTGAAACAAGTGACATAGGCCTATCAAAAAAGGCATTTCTCTTAATTGGTAGACCCAAATGGAATTATTTATCTTGTAAATTAAATTAGGATACATGCACTTTGTGCATACTTATTTTCATTATTTTTTTAGATCATTTGATAGGACAAATAATCTCTACACATCAAAGTGCAACCTGTGGAATTTATGAAATGATTAGAGACCATGTCACCTAGAAGTGATTGTTTCTCTTAGCTCATTTATGCAAACTAGATGATTTTTATTGCTAGCAATAGCTGAACAAATCCAAATGGTGTGTACAAAATTTCAAGATGAAATGTGTCTCCATTTAGGAGATATATAGAAAAGCATAAAAGTTAACCTCTGCATATTTTTTTAAATTTTGCAAGTATAGAGGTTTAGTATTTTCGTCATTGTGAAAGATCCAAATGTCCAAATACTTTGAAACGTGTATTGTGTAACCTTGAAAAGCACCTCCAATAAAGAACATATCGAACAACAAATCTATGCGATCTCTAATCTAATCCAAAAGGAAAAACATCCGTAAAATGCCATCGCTCGCTTGTAAAGCTGTCCATATGCTTTTATTTTGAAAAGCATGAAAAAGATGTGATGCCATAGCATGCTTCCGCTAGCAGTTGAACCCGGATGGGTTTGATAGGAGGCCAAACAGTGTAGCCACTACCCCTGCCCGATTTACTTATAGAGGGAGACTTAAAATACTCTATACATGTTGTATAGTCTTGAGCAAAAATGGGTTGATGACCATGAACAATGTACCATATGGCATTGTTTCCAACAAGTGTCATACACATCTTTGGAGCTAATGGATGTCTCCTTAGTACATGAAAGTAATGGTTGAATAGCATATTCCACAAAAACAACATCACCGCTAACCAAAATGCATTAAGTTTGTGGACGAGATAGATCAAAACATTTTCTCTTAAAATTGTACCCAACAAAAATACATTTCACTGCTTTATAATACAATTTCCTACATTGCTTTTCAGGATGTAATGCATATGCCAGACAACCAAAGACACGCAAGTGAGCAACAGATGGCTTGCAACCATGCCAAGCCTCATATGGAGTGATAGACTGCAATGCTTTAGTGGGACACATTTTGAGTCCATATGTTGCACACATAACAACCTCATGCCAAAACTATGTGGTAAAGCCTCACTCTTGACCATGCAACTCACCATTTCCATGAGTGACATGTTCTTTGTTTTAGCAAATCCATTTTGTTGAGGTGTATATGGCACTCTACACTAATGTTTTATCCCACATTCAATCAGAAACACATTAAAATCAGAAGACATATATCCCCCCCCCCCCCCCCCCCCCCCGATTAGAATGGAGGGTGCCCATTTTACATGCTCACAGATTTTCAATCAAAACCAAAAACTTTTTGAAGCACATAAACTGTAAAAGAACTAGCATCAGTAGTAGTTTGAATGATCTTACCAACTCCAATGATAGGATAAGAGGAGTTTTTGGCGAATGTGACAATATTCACTATAGGGGCAAGCTCAAGTGAAGTGAAGAAAGTGTGCTTCAAGACAATATGTTTGGTTGCCCCACTATCAAAGTACCAAACATTTGAGTCTAATATAGATATACACTATTCATGAGAAGGTGGTTCATAACTATAAGTAGTAGTAAACACCCATTATTCATTGTAAACAAGATTAGCAAACTCTGTTTTGGGTGTAGAGGCCTCTACAACAATCATTCCAGCCTCTTTCTTCTTTGCCTCTTTTGCAACCAATTTTGGATAACTCTTTATGACATAATCATTCCCTTTATAATCTCTGCAAAACAATTTCTACTTTTTCGTTTTCTTCTCATCTCTATCATCCTTCTTTGATTGTGTAGAATTAGCAAATTTTTGCTTACTAGTAGAAGAGCTCCATTTACCTTTGCCCTTCTGAATAGTTAGGAAAGCTTGATCTACAACACACATATTGGAGCTATTCTACTTAGAATGATCTTCTTGCAACAAAACAAAGACTAAATCTTCAAATATTAAGGCATTTTGATTGCCTTTTCACATCACTTGAATAGTAGAAGTGAAACTTTGATATGAATCTAGAAGACGATTCACAATATCTACACAAGTGAACTGTCAGGCAAGACATTATCACCAAAAATCAATTGTTCCTTCAAATCTCTGAGTGTATCCAAAGCATCCTTTGTTGTTTGGCACGAGTGAATGTGAGGAATAATGGCATGTTTGACAAACAAGGTTATCAATGCATGTGCCTGAACATCTCTGCCATCCCAACAAAGTGACTCTATAGTAGGTGCAAAAGGAACCACAACACGAATAGGAACATGAAGAATATCGCCATCTTATGCCATCTGCGTCGGCATTAGTAACGGTATTTATAGGTGTAATAGGATGTTTTCAACACCCTACTTAATATTCAATAGTCCCTTTGCAACCAATACATGATGCATCATATAAGCTCATTGTCGAGGGGAGAGAAAGTGTAGGAATAAGTAGTGAGTCCGATTTTTGAAGGCTACGGAATGTTGCAGAATGGAAGGTTGTTGAGTTTGTATTTTGGTCCATTGGATATTTTAAAAAGAAACAGTTATAAGTTAGTTAAGATATGTCATGTGATAAGATCATTGTAATTTTGTTCATGAAGATAAGTAAGGATAGAGGAAGCATCTGAGGGAGACGAAAAGTCCTAGAGAAGTCAAAAAGACTCTATTCATGTATTTGTGCAGGCTGAAAGTATTCATACCTGAGGTATTTCTATCAGGTAGAGGCCAAAATTGTACTTGAGTCACGCTAAATATCTGAATTTTGAAGACAATCATGAAGTGAAACTTTCTTATTCATTTGTGCAAGCTTGTATTTTTTCTATCTCTATCCTAAATTTTCTATTCTTGCATTGTATTCATGAGTATGGTAGATCAAAAATTCACTATCTGAGTAATTACACTATTTATGAGAAGATTTATGTGCTAGGAAGTGTTCATGAGAGTGAATTGTCTGAGTTAGTGGATTTGTGTTGTTGAAACCCAACACATTTGCGATCCTACTACATTTGCTAAAGAAGCAAGAGATGCATGAAGGGAAGAAGAGGAAGATTTGGTAAAGTTTACTATACCAGTGTAGCTAAGTGATGAGTAGCACCTCCTTTAATGTCAATCCGGGAAGACGTGAGGATGGTATGAAGACCTCGAGCAAGTGGAGGCACAAGTGCGTGAGTGAGAAGCACACAAACATGCACACACATACACACACACACGCACACACGGCAAGACAAAGAGTGAGAAGCAATGGAGTTCATAGATTACTTTCAAAAATCTCTTACAAGTTCGTTTCAATTACAATCCAACCTCAAAAATGAGCTCTCTAGCTCTTTTTATAGTTTTTGACTAGGTTTTGGCCCTGTCCAGACCTAGTGTCCGGCCTAGTTAAAAATTAGGTCCCAGGGCCAATTTGAGGGCTTAAACGGAGTCTAAAAAATACAAAAATTGATATGTAGGTACTTCTAAGGCTCCTCAAGCTCAAGGACTCCTTGGCTTGCACAAAATGGAGCTACAAAAATATGAAATGGTATTTACAATGATTGTTAGTGATAAGAATCACTGTTATAAAGATGTTGATTTGGAAAAATTTGAAGGGCCTATCTGCTAGATTTGCGTCGACTGCTTTGTCTACTTACTCCTTTGCCTTGCTCTGACTCTCTCCGCTGGCTTCCTTGTCTAGTCAGTCCTTGGGTGCCCATACTACTCTCAACACCCCCCCCCCCCTCTCTCGCGTCTGTCGTCCCTGACAGACCCTTGTTGCTGGGAGTGTTGGATGTAATATTCCACAACCTGAGTGGCAAGTTGATGTTCTTGTAGACGTAGTCCTCTCGCCAAGTCTGTCATCATACGATCCCAATCAATTGGTCCTGGAATGTCCGGATGTGGCAGACGTAACTGATCTGCATGGATCGCTTGTTCTACTGCGAATAGATGTAGCAAATGTGTGGGTCTGGGAATGAAGATTTCGGAATGATATTCCCAGAATCCCGTAGAGAACATTTCCTCAAATTTCTGCTTGAAGCATGCGGGTAAGTACTTTATTCGTGCATGCCAGGAAAAGACTATAGTGACCGAGGGAGTCTGGCTCATGTCGTAGACTAAATCCTTGTTACCTTGAGAGAATCCAGGGGCAGAGATGTATGGAGCTTGTACATTCCAAAAGGTTTTGAAGACAATGTTCATGAGCTCAAATATCTTCATACACATTTTCGCTGCTATGTCCGGTACATTATTTAGACGTGTAGACCAGTGCCGAATTGTTGATATCATGTAAGCTACGGTTGGGGTCCCCCGAGGCGGAGCAAAATATGGATAGTTAACCCAAGCCGAGCATTCTTTATTGTTGCGTACCTTGATTGCAAATGCTTGCCAGGATCTGCGACGTACCACTGGGCAATAGCATGGATTATACTTGATATATAGTGGCATGGTTGCCTAGGTGCTCATCATCTCTGGGTAATCGGTTAGTAGACGTGCATGCCAATTAGGTTGGAAGATCGAGCCAGCACGTGCATCTGTCAGTAAATCCCCTATCTCAAATTGAGTGGCGAATGTGGGCTCCTTCCCTGTATGTCTTTTGACTTCTGCATTATAATCATGTAGTAAGACAAAATAAGGCATGTATTGTGACTCTGATGTTGTGATTAACCGTTGATGGGATAAGTTTTGAAAGTAGGAAGACCGAAGGACAGTTTCTTCCAGATTTGTGAGAGATTGCATTTGCACGGCCACACGATCATCATGTGTCTTACCCACTTTCTCGACCCTTTTGACCCAATCTGGAACTTGAATTTCTAAAGTGTCTTGTCCTTCCTCTGTAGTTCGACCACCGGGTGTCAGCATAGGCTCGTATGGCTCTTCATAGCTGTCATCGACGGGGATTTCCACTACTGTTTCAGGTTCTGGTTCTTCAATGGGCGAGGGTGGCCTTTCATATGGTAAGAGGCGTGCTTGGAGTTCTGCCACCTGTTTCCGGAGGGTCTCTACTTCTTCTGTAGAGTGTTGCAAGATTGCCGGCTCCTGTTGAGCTGTGGGGACACTGGCTATCTGTTTTTTTAGATCTGCACATTCAGTCTCTAACTTTTCATATGACTCCAAGAAATTTGCATGCTCCTCAAGTAAGATGCGAATGTCTTCCGATGGGACTGCTCTATATCTGGTAGGGCTAATGGTCGCTCCTACAGTTCCTTCCATAGCCGCTTCAAAGTTGTCTTGGTTTTGTTGTTGAAGTCTCTTGTTCTCTTCTAGTGCTGCTGCCATATGCTTCCTTAATAGCCCAATGTTGCGTCTGAGTGTAGCATTAGATATCATTTGCACTTGGAGCACTGTTTCTAATTCCTTGACTGCTTGATCATCCACAATTGATGTCTTTGATTCCAGTTCGGAGTGAGCCTGCTGCAAGGTGGTATGCTCGGTTAGGAGCGTTTGGTAATCAGCTTCAAGAGTGGTGACCCTAGCTTGCAGATGTTGAGATTCTGCCTGGAGGGCCGTAGTGCGTTCTTCCAATTGATGGTATTCTTGTTGTAGTTGATGTGCACACTGAAGTAAGGTGTTGAACGTGCTATTTACATTATGAGATGCAAGGGGAAAAGTTTGAAGTGCAGGGGAGGTGGGATTGGGTAGGGGGGTAGTGAATGCTGTGTGTGCCAATGATGTGAGTGGTGAGGTGGGGGGTAAGGGAGGGGAAGATGGTGGAATCGTGGGGAGAGGTGCTGTGGTTGGTGAAATGTCCATTGGGTCAGACAAAGTGGTGTGTACAGGGGCTACCATGTAGGTGGGTATGGTAGGTGAAGTGAGTGTGGTGTTCGTGTAAATTGATGTCATTGCGAACATCGGGGAAACGTGCCTCTGAAACATTGGAGAGCGGATGAACTGCTCCACAAAGGACGGGTATTGGGGTGGTGCGGTCAGGTTGAAAGAGGTGTAGGGGCCAGATGGGAAGTGAGGGTCATGGAATGGAGGTACCCGTATTGGGGGATAGGATGGGAAACACAGGGTGCCTTCGGTGGGTGCTGGGTTTCCAACTACACTTGGAATTATGGGATGGCCAGTCATGGGTTCGGAGGATGGAAGGGTTGAAGTGTACAAGGGATTGGTGACGAATGAGAAGAGGGTTTCTTGTGAGGTGGGTTCTCGAAATGAGAATGATGTGAATGAGGATGGGTTGTAAGTGGAGGTAGAGGTGATGGCTGTCGTTTCTTCCATGGTGGGAGGTGGTGGTGGGGGTGGAGAAGGTGGTGATGGAGGATGCTGGGGTGAGATGGGTGATGTCTGAACGAAGGTTTCGGCAGAGAGGTCAGTGGTGGATGTGGGGGTAGCTGTTGTTTCAATGGGTACTTCCTGTTCTGTGACGGGTATCCTGATAGTCTTACCTGCTCGTGGTAACGTGTCAACTCTGCGTTTGTCATACCTTACGGACTGGCGGACTGCAGTGTGGACAGCTTCCGGAACTCCTAAAGATTCTGACACTAATTTGAGGGTGTCAATGAAATGTTGGTCCACCCCTTCATCTGATAGCATTTCTTGCATCAAAGCTTGACCGGATACAAGAGAGAGTTGATGCCTTTCTTGTACTGCTTTGATTGTGTCGTATAACCTTCGTAGTTGAGCTGTATATGCTGGTGCACCTACAAGTTCTGGCACTTCTTGTTGCTCCTCTTGATGCTCTTGATCATAATCCTCCTCATCTTCCTTCTGTTCTTCATCTCCGTCATCCTCTTCATCCACTTCAACTGGTGTGACAGGTGCTTGGGAGGTTGTGGCCTGCGTTTGCACGTTTTCCGCTTGTTGTGCCTCTTCTGCCTCTAGCTCTACATCTTGTAATAATTGTTCGAAATCTTCATTAGTGAGTTCTTCCAAAGGTGCACCACTGGGAAATTCAAGATCGGTTGGGATAGGAGGGAATATCAAGGTGGAACCATCAGTGCTGCGTCTTGGAAGTCGGAGTGTGAATGGTCGGACTCTTCGGGGTGGAGGGGTGACGTCTAGTGTTAGGGTGGCTCCACGTGGTTGAGCACATGGGACTTGGACAGTGCCTCTCATTTTCTTAGAAGGCGGTCCAGTGGATGTCCTGCCTCTAAACTGCTCTACCCGATTCCACATTAGGGCTCGTTGAATAGGAATGTCATAAGCCAAACACCTATAAATGATTCTCGTCAGAGCACAGCAACCATATAAAACCTGTTTCCGCGGCCATCGTTTGTGAGCTAGGTGTATCTGATCAATTATCCAGTGGGGTAAGTTGATGGTGAGGCTCTGTGTCTCTGCCAGATACAAACTAAACCAAATCTTTTTGGGCGGCATGGTGAATCTATCTTGTGCCGGGAAAGCAAAGTGTTGCATGCACATGCGAAGGTGTATTGCAATATTAGGCGTCATCGATACCATGTCCTTAAGTTTGGTGAGACTTCGATTCTTCATGTAATTCGGTACTAGGGTTTCCTTCTCTGTAGGAATATGCATTCCGCGCATATCTAGAGCCTCTCTCACCAAGTTGTTTGATAGTCTGAACCTCTTGAGCTCATTCCCCTTTGTCAGAGATGGAATCACAAATGAGCTTGCACCTTTTGGGTTCTGGTTTGGAGTCAAGGTGTTGATGAGGTAGTAGCATCGCATGAAGTCAGGTTTTGGGAGTCGTGCACTGAAATAGGCACTCAATCCTGCCTTTTCCCATATCGAACGTAGACCTTCTGCATTTTGTAATTTCTCAAATTCTCTTGTAAAGAAATGGTATCTGCCTTGCTTCCCATTGAAGTCCAATTCTGATTTCCATAGGTACGTTCCTTCACCCAAGGGTCCTGCCACCTCGGTAAACCAGTGGGAAGTCTTTCCTATGGGCATGGTGTGGCCACGCGGAGGGTTCGCTATAGGTATGATTTTGACGGCCTGCAATTCTTTTGGTCTTTCATTTGTCTCACGCAAAACGGGTAAACTGTCTAAGTCCACCACTTGCGGGCTTGTTTCTGTGTGAGAGCTAGTTCCTGCTACCTCAGCCATGTTGAAAACTTCGCAGCTGGTTCTGTGAGAATATATGAATAAATGTTAACATTGCAATGGACACAAAAATGACACGGTGTCCCCTGTTACAACATTAACTTAAAGTTTGGGAGTGGTTAGGGGTTAATAAGTGCTCGGTGCTAGTGTGTGTAGTTAGGAATTGGGTAGACCTACGAGCTAAGCGGAATGATGTGATGTGAGAGTGAAGCGGTTAGGTTAGTAGGTGGTCATGGATTTACAATTGGGGTCCTGGGGTTTGTTACAAGTCTTGGGCTGCCAAATGCAATGGATGGGTTTTGCTCTTGGTTCCGTAGAGACTCTCGAGAGCATTATAGGTGTGTCAACTTGAAAATGAGGCCTTTTAGGGACCCATTTACAAGTGATTCTGTTCATGCTCATGGGCCTTGGTGTGTTCCCGAGTGTTGAAAACGAGTGGATGCCGGCTGTGCGAGTGAATGGATCATGCTGTGTAGGGTGTGTTCTTGGTGTAGTTATTTGAGCCCGCAAACAAGCCTTAGGCACCCAAATTTGTCTTGATTGTGGGCTGGCCTTCATCGACTTCTTGGGCACCCAAATAGACTTCATGTTAACAGATGAGCTTCTGAAAGACTTCTTATTAGTATCGTGTTGTTGGTTACTAATAAGAGGCTTTGACCGTGTGGTTGGCTTGAGTGCAACCGGGTGTTCGCCTTTCCGCACCCACACTTGTTTCACTTGCTGAGACATTTTGCTGCGCAGGTACTTTTGATCTCTGACATAGGTATTACTCTGCTTCTTCTGTCTTTGATCCACCTTTGGTTGCCGCCTCCCTCTGGCCTTTGGAAAAGAAGGGAGTTCCGTTGCATCCCTGACTCCTTTTTTGCAACCATCATTCCTCTGCAACACATAGTTTTGGACAAGAACAACATGGTCATCTTCATGTGTACTCCTCGAAGGACCAAGAGTGTGTGCCTTTCCTAGTTTCTTGAGTGCTCCATTATCTAAATCTACTGTAATTCGACTATGATTGACCCATACCTGAAGAAGTCCACTTCTTAGGTTTAAGTTGACTGCTTGGTCATAGATCCAGTCTTGACCCAAGACAAGAGGTTCAGTGAGGTCCTCATCTTGACACACTAGTACCTTAACTGTCATTGCCTCATCATGAATGTAGAGGGGAAGTTCCACCTCGCCCATGCAAGGGGTTTCCACGCCTCCCAATCCTATGAGATATGCTTCCACAGGATTGACAATTAACTGCAACTCTTGACAGTAAGACAATTTAACAGCACTAGTGGCTGCGCCTGAGTCAATCAAGGCTCTTACAGTCCTTGCACTCTTTCCTTGTCCTATATCTACGGTTATGAAAGGACGTCGATCAGTTATCCTATGTGAGCTAACACGTGAAACTTCACACATAGCTACGTCATATCCTTGATCTGCATATGCATCTTGCCTAGGGTGCTCTCTACCTTGTCTTCTTAATTTCATTCTCCGTATGCGCTCTAGGGCTTGTGCTTGAGCTTCTTCTCGAATTCGTTTTTCCTCTTCTTTACGTTGCTTAGCAGTATCGAGTCGACTTAGCATTTCCTCCGTGAGGGGTTCCTGATACAGCTTGACTCTACATCCGCTAATATAGTTTGGGAGAACATCACCCTCTAAAGTGGCTAGTTGTACTGCTCCACTTGTGGAGATCCTTTTGATAATCATAGGTCCGTAGCCTCTCTTTTCTAGCTTCCTCGCATGTTGTTTCAATGTGTAGACTAAAACTAGGTCTCCTGCTTTCAAGCCCTTATCCTTCACATGGGCATCAAAGTATGCTTTCTGTCTCTTCTTAGCTGCATATATCCCTGCAGCTGCCCTCAGTCTTGTTTCTCCTAATCGTTCAAGGTCAAAAAGTCTAGAGGAGAGTTCATGACCCGTCCATTCGTGCTCTTGTGCTACTTTTAATGTAGGTATCAAGAAGTCCAAGGGTAGCACCGCATTTTGGCCAAATACCATCTGAAAGGGGGTGGCTTGGAGTACCGTTTTGTAGGCGACTCGGTATGCCCAAACAGCATGGTGTAGCTGTTTGTCCCAATCAGAGTGTTTAGTGTTCACTAATTTTGTCAGTACATTGCATAAGATCTTGTTGGTGCTCTCTGCCTGGCCATTTGCTTGAGGGTGATAGGGGGCAGACTTCTTATGTATTACCAAGAATTCTTGGAGCATATTTTCAATCACTTCATTCAAGAAGTGAGTGCCTCTATCACTAACTAGCTCTATGGGTAGCGCGTATCTAGTGAACACATTCTCAAATAAAAACTTAGCTGTTGTTTGAGCATCGTTCTTCGTTGTGGCTTTTACCTCTACCCACTTAGTTAGATAGTCTGTTGCAACAATGATATATTCTGCATGGGAATTCTTAGCTAGGGGATTAATAGGACCTACGAAGTCTATTCCCGACTTGGAGAATGCACGTCCACCCATCATAGGTTTCAGTGGCATCTCATCTTTACGTATAGGATACTGAGTTCTCTGACAGACATCACATCGTTTCACATAGGTATGTGCATCCATGTGAAGGGTTGGCCACCAGAAGCCCGCAAATAGTATTGCCTTGATCACCCGATCTGGTCCAAAGTGTCCTCGTGCTACACCTTGGTGAGCAGTTTCCAAGATCTTGAGATATTCACTTTCATGGACACATAGCCTTAGGTACCCATCTTTACCATGCTTATATAGATTATCACCAATGAGTGAGTAATCCTGGGCTTCTTGTTCTAAACTCCTTTTCCTAGCCAGAGTCATGTCTGGAGGGAATGTTTTCGTCCTCAGGAAGGATACTAGTGGTTCACTCCAATCTGGCACTATGGACACTTGATAAAGAGTGGCATGTTCCACAGGTGGTTTAGTGCAGCAGATTGGGCATTCCTTGCACAACCTTTGGACATCAGCTTCCATAGTTGGCCAATGGACTCCGAGTCTCCTTAGTGTCTGTAAGGTTCGTTGCTTTGAGTAGTGTTGCTCTAATGCACCTACATGTGCTAAATGCAACCATTTATTGTACTCGTCCTCTTCCACACAACAAGCCAAGATTCCTTGATCCGTGTGCTTGTACATGCTTCCTGCCATGATGTGGTACTTTTGGGCTTTCACAACCTCTGTATTCCGTGTTTTTACTACTGGATGGTTAGGCCCGTATGTCAATACTGGTACCAATGGCTTAGCCCACTGCGGTACCACTTCCAAGTTAAACAAGTAAGCATCAGCAAGGTCATCTGACACTCCTTGTGGGGCTTCTCCAGATGTGAGCCTAGAGAGATGATCCGCTCTCAAATGAGTCCTACCTTTCCTTACCACAACCTCAAAATCATATTCCATTAGCAAGAGAAACCATCTTACTAATCTTCCTGTATTGCATGGCTTGTTTACGAGATATAACAATGCTTGATGGTCAGTAAAAAATTTAAACTTGTTTGCAAGTAAATAGTGTCTAAATTTCTTAACTGCATATACCATGCCTAAGCCTTCTCTCTCCGTAGTGGTGTAATTTCGTTCAGCTGCATTCAATTGTCTACTAGCGTAGGCAATTGGAAGATCCATATTACCTTCACCAGTAGGTTGCGCGAGTACACACCCAATAGCATAATTGGATGCATCCACATGAACATGGAATGGCTTATTCCAATCTGGTGTGGTCAAGATTGGTGCTGAACATAATCTTCGTTTAAGCTCCTGGAAGGAATTCTCACATTCATCCGTCCACTCAAAGTTAGTCAGAAGTCCATACATGGGCTTTGCAATGACAGCATACATGTGAATGAACCGGCGGTAGTAACCACAATGTCCCATGAAAGCTTGTACTTCCTTGACATTCCTTGGCCTAGGTAGCTCTGCTATGGCTCTCACTTTCTCTTCATCAGTAGATATGCCATTCTTTGACACAATGTGTCCTAGAATCTTGCCCTGCCTGACCATAAAAACGCATTTTTCTGGGTTCAGGCAGACCTGATATTCTCTACATTTGTCAAAGATTTGTCTGAGTTCAGGAATATGGGTTTGTCTAATGTTGGAATGAGCACAAAGATCTTCAACATAGACTTCTAAATTCTTCCTCAGGAACTCCTTAAACACATGGCACATCAGCCTTTGGAAGGTAGTTGGTGCATTGGTAAGCCCAAATGGCATTACACGAAAGGCAAATATACCCCACTCTGTGGCAAAAGCTGTCTTATGCTGATCTTCTGGAGCTATGGCTACTTGATTGTAGCCCGAAAATCCATCGAGGAAGCTGTACACTTACTTGCCTGCTACTCTTTCCAAGAGATGTTACACTTACTTGCCTGCTACTCTTTCCAAGAGATGTTCTGTGATGGGAAGCAGATAGTTATCCCGAATCGTGGCTGCATTAACCTTCTTCAAGTTAATGCATACATGCAGCTTGCCATTCTTCTTGGGCACCACTACGATGGGGGATACCCACTCGGTGTGCTCAATTTCATAGATAAATCCAGCTTCAACCAGTCTATCTATCTCCTCTTTAATCTTGGCAGCATAATTATCGTTATATGTATAGGGCTTTTTCTGAGAAGGTTTAGCATCTGAAGTCATGGGGATGGTGTGTGAGCATATGTTAGGGTCAACACCTTTCAAATCCTTGTAACTCCAAGCGAACACGTCTCTGTATTCTCTTAGCAAGGCTATCAATTCTTGCTCTTCTTCTTCCGTCAGGTCATGTCCTATGTAAGTGCATCTCTCCTCTCCTTCTTCTAGGGCCACTACTATTTTCTTGGTGGTTTCTTTGTTATCATAGGCCTCTCCTACTTGTGCCTCTCGTTTAGGCATTCTTATCATGACTCTCCTGTCGTCTATCTCATACTTCTTAAAGTTTTCTGGGACCTCAAACAAAGATTCTTCCTCTTCTGGTGAGACTTCTCTCTTCTTTCGTTTCTTTCCTTCTTCCTTCGGGGTCACATGTGTTGCTAATCTTACATCATTTGTAAGCTCTCCATGCCTCTGGGGTTGAAATTCTACTTCATGGAAGTATTCTTCATCTGATGCAAATGGTGGGTCCATAATGATTGACTCTAGATCGGAGTCACTTGCATCTTCAAATGCATCAGGGCTAGGTTCGCATTCTTCTAGAACTGCCTCTCCCATGATTGGCTCTATGGAGAAGACTGAAATGTCATAGCCATCCTCATCACAGTGAGGTGTCCATTGTTCCTCATTGATGGCTACATCCATGGTTGCTAAAATTTCTGCCCAGCCGTGAGGTTCAAATTCTTCGTCTGGAAAAACTACAGGTGCATAGGCTGGGTCTTGGATTGATCTATGGGTTTCTTTTGCACCTACCTCTCTGGCTTTTTCTCTCTTCTCTTCGTCTACTGCATGATTTTTGCTAAAGTCACATATGGCAAATGTATGCTCAAACTCGACACCACAGGTGCTGAGAGTTATTCCTTCTAGCAATCCTAAGGGTGTCTCAATATGACCATCGACCATCTGCAGTTTCATTCTCGTTGGCCTGAGTGCTGGCTTGCCCCAACGCTTCCATAGGGAAGTGGTGGCAATTGCAACTCCTGCACCTGAGTCCAAAATTGCCTTGGTGGTGTATTCTTGGTAGGTAATGGGAAGATAGGTGTTCCCTTCTTCACCTTCACACATATCTCCTATCTTATCCAAGGGTATTTCTGGCACTGTCCTATGTGATCCTACCTGGGAACGAGGTTTTGCTATCTCTGGTACTTGTTTGGCTACATGTTTCCATAATTCAGGTCTAACCTTGAGTAGCTCTTCTAACTTGAGATTGCACTGCACTTTAGTGTTTTTCACTACTTCTGTGTTCCTAGGTAAGACAGAGTCCTCATTTCGTACCATGACCGTGGGTGCTCTCATACAAGTAGACTTAGCTTCCCATGGGCCTGTGAAGTGGGGTAATTCTTGTAGAGAGTTAGACTCAAAGTCTAGTCTGTCCTGAGAGTGGGTACTCTCCTGCTCCTCATAAATGGATGGGATGTCTTGTGGGAATTGGTCGTGTGCATCATCCACAAGTTCAATAGGAGGAGGGACTTCACTCTCTTTAGCCCATTTGTCTTCTTGAATCTCGCGTAGGAATTTTGGTGTGAACCGATTCATAGAAGATGATGTGTCTGGCTTTGTAGAGTTAGGCACATAGGCTTCAGGCACATAGGCTTCCTGGGCAGGAATGCTTAATCTTTCACTTGCCTTCTCCTTGTGTTGAGAGGCGGGTTCCTTCTCTGATTGTGCAATCAGCTTCTCTATTCATTCTAGCAGTCCATCAAAGTGCAATTGCGTCTTTGCTGAGCTAGAGATGTTAAAGAGGCGAGTGGCCTCAAACATGGTTTGAGCCAACTCCACCATCTTAGCACAAATTTTGGTTCGTTCAAGCTCTAGTTCTGCTCTTGGGTAACATTTTTCATGATCAGTTATGTTTGGCCCTTCTTGGATTCTGGCCTGATAGGCTTTAAGCATCATATTAAGGTCTTCGGGAGTGGGATCAGCTAATACTGATCCTGCTTGGGGTGGTGGGTGGGTTACGTGGGGTGTATTAGCGGGTGGAGGGATGGAGGGTGATGGGGATGGTAGCGGTGGGAATGTGTGAGAGTGCGGTTGGGATGTGATCTCTATGATTTTGGCCTTGGTCTCTCGTAGACTTTCCTCAAGTTCACTCATCTTTGCCCATTGCCTTTTCATACGTTCACGGCTATCTCTCCAAGCTCTTGTCCTCTTCTTTTTCAGGCTCTCTGTTTCACTAACATCTGGGCTCTTCTCCTGGTCTACACCTTGGTTTTGCTGCAATGCTTGAGCTCTAGTGATCACTTGCACGGGTGTAGTGGAAGTGACACTTCCTGTGGAATCTACCACTAACCCAATAACGTTAATAGGAGTAATTTTTGGCATATTACTAGGATTCCTAGGGCAGTCTCGTAAGAGATGTTCCTTTCCACAGTCTTGGCAAAAACCCTGGATCGTTACTGACTGGGGTTCTGTCGGTGGAGGCAAGGGACAATCACGAATGAGGTGATCTCCTTGACATCTGTAGCATGGTCCTCTAGGGGATGGAGTTCTTACCTGCCTAGATTGAGGCCTAGGATTGGGGTTTGTATACATGAGGTTTGTGTGATCTAACTCCCAACTAGGTTCACTCGGTTCTTCACTATAGTAGGACTCACCATGTTCAGGAGATTGCATGTAGTAAGCGTGGGAACTATCAACATGTGTAGAATCAAAGCTATGGTCACTGGGATCACTTTCTGAGAGCACTGGTGTTACAGGGACTATAGCTCTATTCAGGTTTTCTTCTGCAACTGCATATTTTATTGGGATCACATTAGCTGCAGCTGGGGGTTGTTGTGCTAGCACAGGCTGAGGCCTTTGTTGTTTTTGGTATGGTTGCTGATAAGGTTGCTGTGGCCTGCCATATGGCTGTGGAGGGTACTGGTTCTGGTATCTTCCCTGCGGTGGATAGGGTTGAGGGTAAGTTTGCCTAACTGTTTGCTTATTGTAGGGGCAATCTTGTGCGGTGTGATTGGTGTACCTCCGTTCTATGGTGCAGTACTGGCTACTAGGATTTACTTGGGGCTGAGCCATAATGGGACATACGTTCGCCATGTGGTCGCCACCACAAGTATAGCACGTTTTCACAGGGGCAAACCTTGGGATTTGTTTGCTAGTTACACCTAATTTCTGAGCTACTTTCTCTGCAAGTTCCTCAATTGATGTGGATTGCGTGGAAGAGAGGTTAGAGGCACTATCCGAATCTTTGTATATCTTGGAAAGCTCTAACTCCTCCCCTAGGTTATCCTCGATATCAATGCACATGCGTACACAATCTTCTATGGTCCTAGGGTCCTTCAAGTACACATAAGATCTCAATTTGGTACTTAGCAATCCATCCAAGAATAAAGCCACTTGCTTAGCTGGCGTGGGTAGCTCCGAAACAGAGCATCTTTCTAAGTATTGCCTAAATCTTCTTCCTGCAAGTCTCACGGTTTCTTGAGGGGTTTGCTTGAAGCTGTGAATCAGCGAGGAGGTATTATGCCTTATGCCACTCTTAGAGAATTCAATAATGAAAGCCTCTAGGAGTTGGTCTATGCTCCTGAAATGCCTCTCATTTAGTGGCTGAAACCATGTCAGGGCAGTGTTCCTAAGGGTCAGACCAAAGGCATTGTACTGCGTGAATAGATCCTCCACTTGTTCAGCTCTCAGGACTTGCCTAAACTCAGCCACATGATCGTATGGATCTCCAGTGCCATCGAAGTAGTTCTTCATGGACTTAACTAGCTGAGTCGGTCTCGAAGTCCTTGTGTGCTCTCTAGGTCGTGGTAGAGGGAACTCATCCGCATTTCTTTGATTCCTGTGAGCTCTAAGTATCTCAGCTTCTACTCTATTTGTTTTCGTCCTCGTTCTTTCTCTGCCCACTGGGTTGGCAAAGCTTACTTCTGGTCTATCTCTACTTCTGTCTCTTTGCATTCCATGAGCTTGGGATGTTCCAGCACCAGGGTGACCATAAGATACATTCGATCTTGGTTGGGGGAAAACGAATTCACCCTTCCAAGTGTAAGCATGCCTATCATTTTGTGTCACCACAAAGATCCTCTCCGAAGCGTGATCTAAGTAGGTCACTCTACCTGGGCTATCAGGATCCTTAAACTCATAGATCATGATTGTTCGTATATCAATTGGCCGATCGGGTTTGTACCTCCAAAAGGCTTCGTCAGTCTCTTGATTGAGGAGCAATTCTATGCTCTTATTATCCTGGGGAATCCACTCCGGTGTGATAATCCTAGTGAGAACCAATTTACCTCGAGGGGTTCTAGGTTCTGCACCCATGTTTCCTTGCTCCAGGTCACCTAAGTCTGCTTCAGGGATCACATTTCCAAATTCGTCTGTCCTATCTGGGTGACTGGTGACTACATATATGGTTCCTTCTTTGTCCAAGTATGCTCCGTTTTCGAACTTGACAGCTGGGTGCTCTAGTCCAATGGATTGATCAGGATTCTTAATCTGTACTACAGATCTTCCTAGGCCGTCCTCATAGATGCTGGCACCTAATCGGTTGGTCCTAAGGTATTCCAATTGCGTTTTGTAAGGGCCCTCTACCCTGTGCAGGTATGGCACTCCTGAACTGCCTGTAGGTCTCTCCATACCTTGAGACATCTCGGATTCACTAGTCTAAGAACTTGGGTAGTATGAGTGGTGGCTCAACTGCTGGGCCCACGACCTAGCAGTGTGGTTGACACTAGCCTCTGAAGACCTAAGGCTTTGTCTATCCCTTACTAGATGTCGTCCTGATCTAAGGTTCATATGCCTATTTAAGTGGCCCAAATTTTTTTTTTTTTTTTTTTGCCCAGAGTACAACCTCGTTGCCGATCAATTGGTATCAGTCACTTGATTCTTTTTTGGTGTGTTACCATGTTTATGATCTTGTCTGATATTGCGTCGTCAGGAATACTTGAGTAGTTTTCGTACTTGGAGTTGATCGTTCCACGTTAGGTTCTTTTACTTTATGTTATCGACAATACAGAGATTAGGTTTTTTAACTTGAACTTGAGTTTTTAGGTAGTCTTCAACTTGATAACTGCCTATCGTCGCCCTGACTTACTTCTAGCACTATTCGTACTTAACCTGAGCTCGAAAATGATAGAGGGAGTTGAGAGTATTCCAACCTTGAGTTCCTTTCCTTGTGTTGATGCCCTAGTATGCTCAGGACGTGTGTTCCCAAGCCTGCACTTACACTTGCTTAGAACGCCTTCCGATGCTCTCAAAGGATCTGTAAAAGGCCCACTATTAGCTCAAGACTTAAATTCAGAAGACAGAACCAATCACTTTCATTCATGTAACACTTCACCAATTTGCACTATGACTTTTGGCCACAACTCTAGAGATCCCTGAATTTTGTTCCCCCTAGGTATGGTCAACTTAAAAATACCCTATCTAATATTCCTGATCTTAATTTAACCATAACCAGTCGATGTTTTTGTTGTACTCCCCGCGAGCTTTCCAACAAAACAAAAATCACGGCAAACAGATTTCGTATGAGAAAGTTATGACCGTTCAGGGTTCTAGGGTTAAGACAGGGTTCAAACAGGATCACTGTGCAATAGGTTTTCCCCAAGTTGTTTTCCTAAGGCCTCCTTATGTGCTCTAGAGTAAAATGTTTATGCCCAAAATTAGCCCAACTCTTCAATTAAAAAAACCCTAAAAATTTGGCTAAAATTGGCTATCAATCGCGATGGACAGGGCTGTCAATCGCGATGGACAGGGCTGTCAATTGCGATGGACAGAGTATCAATCGCGATGGACAGGCGGTCAGTCAATCGCGATGGACAGGCAATCAATCGCGATGGACAGGCAGTCGGTCCCGATGGACAGGGGTTCAGTCAATCGCGATGGACAGGCAGTCGGTCGCGATGGACAGGCAGTCAATCGTGATGGACAGGCAATCAATCGCGATGGACAGGGGGTCAGTCAATCGCGATGGACAGGGGTCAGTCAATCGCGATGGACAAGCAGTCAATCGCGATGGACAGGGGGTCAGTCAATCGCGATGGACAGGGGTCAGTCAATCGCGATGGACAGGGGTCAGTCAATCGCGATGGACATGCAGTCAATCGCGATGGACGGTCAATGAATCACGATGGACAGAGCTGTCAATCGTGATGGACAGGGCTGTCAATCGCGATGGACTGAAATTTTGCAAAATTTTCAAAAATTTTTGTGGAAATGTGGTGTGCAGGGTCTCTAGTCCACTGTGGTGCACTCAGATTTACCAAAAGGTGAAGATTTCTGTCAATCGCGATCGACAGGAGTCGGCGACTGCGAGACAGTTCTGCACATTTCCGTACCTGCGCGACGTGCTGGAGGGGATGATGCTGCTGAAACCTGCAAGAAACTCCAAAAGCATGTAGAAAATAGCACACAACAGTTCGCTCTCTCGCTCTCTCTCACAAGTGAAATGAGGGAAATGAGGTGGAGAAGGTGATATAATCAAAAAACTGAAATTTTCACGATGATGGAAGTGGAGGTGGAAGATGGTGATGATGATGATGGTGATGATGGTGGTAAGGTAAGAAAGAAAAAAATAGGAAAAGTAGAGAAATTACCTACAACGCCAACGTCTCCAATCTACGTCTTACCATCACACGCTCGTCCTCAAAGCTCGATCCCCGGCAACGGCGCCAAAATTTGGTGTAGCTCAGTGATGAGTAGCACCTCCTTTAATGTCAATCCGGGAAGACGTGAGGATGGTATGAAGACCTCGAGCAAGTGGAGGCACAAGTGCGTGAGTGAGAAGCACACAAACATGCACACACATACACACACACACGCACACACGACAAGACAAAGAGTGAGAAGCAATGGAGTTCATAGATTACTTTCAAAAAGCTCTTACAAGTTCGTTTCAATTACAATCCAACCTCAAAAATGAGCTCTCTAGCTCTTTTATTAGTTTTTGACTAGGTTTTGGCCCTGTCCAGACCTAGTGTCCGGCCTAGTTAAAAATTAGGTCCCAGGGCCAATTTGAGGGCTTAAACGGAGTCTAAAAAATACGAAAATTGATATGTAGGTACTTCTAAGGCTCCTCAAGCTCAAGGACTCCTTGGCTTGCACAAAATGGAGCTACAAAATAATGAAATGGTATTTACAATGATTGTTAGCGATAAGAATCACTGTTATAAAGATGTTGATTTGGAAAAATTTGAAGGGCCTATCTGCTAGATTTGCGTCGACTGCTTTGTCTACTTACTCTTTCGCCTCGCTCTAACTCTCTCCGCTGGCTTCCTTGTCTAGTCAGTCCTTGGGTGCCCATACTACTCTCAACAACAAGAGTGCAAGCACAAGCAGCTAACGTGGAGTCATCTTCTAAATTTTATGATTGGTACGAAGCACAAGAGGGTTCTAATCTAGAAGTTGAAGAGGAGGAAGGAGGAATAGGTGCAGCAGAGGTAAGGCTGGTGGGAGGAATACTAGGAGCATTGATCCTAATAGAAGTAGCTACAGGTGTAAGAAGAGGACTCCAGTTCAACCCACTTGGAGGGAGGACTAGGCAAAGAGCTAGGCATACACCTCAGGCAGTGCCCACAGTTCAACAACCTCTAAATCCCAAAGTCAAAGCAATTCATTTTAGAGGAGTCTGAAAGGAGGATGCAAACTGCCACGTTGCTCAATTTGAAATAAAGTGGACAAAAAATGGTTATGACATAATATATGACGTTGCAATAAAACTCCAGCAATTTGCAGCTACATTGGAGGGAAGAGTAATGAGCTAGTTCAACTAATATGATATTGCTCCTTTCGCTCGATATGATGCATTTAAAACACATTTTTATAAAGATTTAGGAAAGAAAAAAATCATTCTGATGTGTTGAAGAAGCTGAGAGCACTTAGACAAAAGAACATGTTAGTGGAAGACTATGCTCATAAATTTAGAACTTTATAGGGCAATGAGAGACCCATTCAGGAGATGTTGCCAGGTTATTTCCTAAAAGGATTAAGGAGCAATAGTAGGCATGCACTATCAAGTGTAGATATAGCTAATGGTTTTGATGTGTTAGTGTTAGCAGCTACCAGAGTAGAAAGAAGATTTGGCAAATCTAAGAAGAGGCATAGTGACTCTAGCTCAAATGCTGAATCCAATTCAGAATTGGAGTCACACAAAGGGATGACTGATTCAAAATCAGAGATTGAAGATGAAGAAGTTGTGGTAAGAAGACATTGCAAACACAAAGGTAAGAAAAGTAAAGAGGAACCTTTAACTAGTAGATTAAAGAAACATGGATACTCCATAATTTCTCCAATGGAGAAAAGGTTTTGTGAAATTTGTGACAAAGAAGACCATACCACAAGTTAGTGTTGGTATAACCCAAAGCATCAAGGAAAAAACTCAAGACAAGACAATAGGAATAATAGTGAATTTGTAGAAAATTAGGCCATTCCACTTCAACGAGGTGGTGGTTTTCAGAGGCAGTAGCAAGGAAGAACTCCATGGAGAGATCATGCAAACTAGCAAGGAAATTATGAGGGTAACAAGGAAATTAGTAGCATAGACCACCTAGAGTAATGCCATGTGGATATTGCTCGGCACTAGACCACTAGATTAGGATTAATATTCCTTTGTGGATTAACAAGAGAGAGGAAAGGGATATACAGATTGTTTGTTGTAACCAGAATAACCAGCAAGGGTAGGAGTAGCAACAGGATCAGCAAGCTACTCATGCAAATGTTACACTAATAGATTTATCAGGTTAGGAAATCTATTCCTTCACTTTCTCCATCCATAGTTTATGTTGTGAATTATCATTTTCTTACGAAATTCTAGCATCTATATTAAGTATTTGACATATTTTTTGACATTTTAATTGCTAGAAATGGGATAGGTAGACTTTATCATGTCCCATGAAATTAGAACTTACTCATCTTTCTTAATAATCTTCAAGTAACACTCCCATATCTTCAAGCATGCTATCAAATAGAGTGCATCCTAGATATTCTTAGCACTCACCCCTTTGGCAAGAGGTCTCACAGTTACGTGAATGTAGATTTATTTCCAAGACAAAATACTATTTTGATCTCCTTTCCAAGTGCATACTATTTTAGATTTATTTCTAAGATAAATACTATTTTTCCATCCCTAAGAATATAGTCTTCCATGCTCGGATGGAGCACATCGAGATGAATTAACACTTTATCTGTGGAAGCCTCTCATGCGACAAGACTACTTTGGAGCTAAGTACCACTTAAGGGAACCTATTAACCATAGCCACAAGGGATTTACCTCTAGTTTGTATCCAACACTTGGTGGACCTCTTTAAGATTTAGCCTCTCCAGAATAGATTTCTAGAGGGGAATATGATAAAATTATCCTCCCTTACATTCGATACCATTTATCCAATATTGGATGTATTGTGAATAGCCTATCTACAAATACATATAAAAAGCTCAGTTTTCCCATTTGATGGTCTACTAACTCGTTTGATTGACACACTCTTTTCATTTATGTTTACATGTTTAGTTTCTCATTCGTCATCTGCACTCTCTACATGAAGAAGCCTAAGTATTTTTTTCAAAGTAACACAAGAGGTAGATGGAGAAAAGTTCAATTTAATGTAAAATTCCATTGGATTCAATATGAGAGTCACTTGATTTGTATTTTATACTAACGTTTTCCTACCCATTTCACACTACATTTTTGGCCACTCTACTTGTAACTCCAAAAACGAAACTATATCTGGAGTTTTTGAGAACTACAAAAGTAATGGTAATGCCACATAACCATGCAAAAATAATCTTTCTAGGTGTGGCTTTGGAATTGCTTCCATAAACCTTATTAAGGCTTTCTAGGTAAGGTTTTCGGTAGTGCCAAATAACCATGAAAAGATTCTCACTCTTTGGATTTGCTTCAATAGACCTTGATTTGATGCTAACGTTTCGTTTATTTTTACAAGCTTTCAAGAAGTGCGAACACAAGAAATATACAAACAAATGGATAAATGTACACCTAGAGTTTAGAATCACCTTAGTTAATTATTTCAATCTCTTCACAAATGTAGAGAATATAAAGTTGTACTAAAGAGATTTATAACATTCATCTTTTCTATTCACTTCAATCATTTTCTGAATGTGCCCCAAATTGAAGATCCAATAGCCAAATTAGCACATTGATTGCTTCTAAACTAGAATAGCGATGATGACCTCTTCATGATTGAGATCTGTTGAAATGAGATACATTTAGGACCTCAGAGACTCATTATCCTTGATTGGTAGAGGGGTGAACTAGGAGTAGTCTAATTGAATCTTATGGTGTCCTCAGCGTTTCTCTAAATAAAACTAGATGTGCTCTTGGTTTCCATCTCTTGATGCTATCGATGGTATCCAACTCACTACTTTATGATTGTGCCTAAAATTTGTAGTTGTGATTATCACGAAAAACACATAGAATGAGGAGAATGTAGAGCAAAACCTTATGGACATGAATTCATATGTTATTCTTAAAATAGTGTTTAGAATTCAAACACCTTTCAAGGTTATCTTAATGCTTTGCAGATCTGATGAAGTTTCATATTTGGAGCTCTCCCTTGTTGTGGTTTCATATTGAATTATCCTTCCTTAAGGTTTCATAACAAGTGAATAGATGTCCTAAAGATCAAGGATGGTCTTAGAGAGCTTGGTGTAGCTTTTGTTTCTGTTTAAAACACTTTTCATGAACTTCTATCCAATACAAAAGAGATATATCTCTATTCTAGAAATATTTTATATATGAAATTATTTTATCATCTTTTGGTCTTGTAATTTAAAGGCATGAAAAATGAACTCTTCCTTCTTTGCAATCTTCAAAATATACATCTCGTCTATTTGAAACATTCTCTTTTAATTAGAGGAAAAGTGAATCATGCATGTTCCTTATAAGCATCCCTAATCTTTAGGGATTAAGCATAACAATGTTCTTGTTTAAGGGGACAAAGTGCATATAATAATTTAGTTTGTAGTAGTCTATGGAAGCCGTTTCTTTTGGGTTTACTAGGCTTCTCTATCCTCTTCTAGAGAGATTCCAAGATAATCCACTTTTTACATCATCAAACTCGTGCATAGATTTGAAAAGAAAAATGATTTCTCTTTTCAAGTCGAATTTTCAATCTCTAATTACTTGAAGGGTATTTTCTTAACATATATGTCAAAACTAGTTTCTTAAGCTCATTTTTTGAGTTATCTTTAGCAAAAATAATACTTTAAAAATATCCCATAAATGAAAATGCGACATCATTGAATGAGATACTATGCTTCCATACAGAAATGACCTTTTCCGAATTTCATCATTTCTAGTCATATATGGTGGAGAAACACACCTTGACTCATCAAAATACAAGAAAGCACATTTACCCTAGAAAAACATGCTTTAGAGTCCCCTCCAACCAATTTTCCTCTTTTCTTTTTCACCTTTTGTAGTTTTTGGAAAAATGGGTGTTGACACCTATTACAAGATCACATTGGGACATCCTCATGCTCATGCATCAACAAGCATCCATGTTCCTATGCCTACAAATTTCACTCCAAATATAGGATGTAATAATGATGTGACCTCCAAAGATGAACATCATGTAGATACAGAAAATAGTATTGACTACTAGAATCATGCTCGACTATACCCGCATGATCCAATCTCTTCTTACAATCTAACCTTCTAGAACCTCTCAATTTACTTCACTTAAGTGGCACAGGTGAAGATTGACTATTATGTGAAGGGCTTTGGCATGTAGAACAAAAGGAGCAAGGAGGAGATGGAGGGAGAGAGAGGAGAGCATAATGCACATGCTTACATACACATACGTAATGCATACACACACATATGCATACATAATGCATACACATACATACACACATATGCATACATAATGCACATGCATAGATACATATACACACATAGACACATACACACATAGACACATACACACACATAAACACATACATACTCATAGATACACACATATACACATAGACACACACACACATACACACACATATACACACACATACACACATAATGATGCATACTACACATGCATAGACACATACATACACATATACACACACATACACACACATATATGCATACACACACATAGAGAGACATACACACACATACACATACATGCATACATATGCATACATAATGCATATGCATATGCATACATACATACTTACATGCATACATAATGCACATGATTACATACACATACATAATGCATACACACACATATGCATACATAATGCATACACACACATACACACATATGCATACATAATACATATGCATATGCATACATACATACTTACATGAATACATAATGCACATGCTTACATACACATACATAATGCATACACACACATATGCATACATAATGCATACACACACATACACACATATGCATACATACATGCATACACATACACACATAGACACATACACACACATATACACATACACACACATAAACACATACACACTCATAGACGCATAGTGACACATACACATAGACACATACACATGCACACACACATATGCACACACACACACAAACATACACACACAAACATACACACATACACACATACACACATACACACATAATGATGCATACACACACATACATATGCATACACTCACATATGCATACATACATGCATACACATACACACATAGACACATACACACACATAGATACATACATACACATAAACACATACACACTCATAGACACACACACATACACATAGACGTGCACACACATACACACACATATACACACACACATACACACATAGACACATACACACATAATGATGCATACACACACATACACATGCATATACACACATATGCATACATACATGCATACACATACACACATAGACACATACACACACATAGATACATACATACACATAAACACATACACACTCATAGACACACATACATACACATAGACACACACACACATATACACACACACACACATAGACACATACACACATAATGATGCATACACACACATACACATGCATACACACATACAAACACATGTACACACACACATACACACATACACACATATACGCATACACACACACATATATGCATACACACACAAAGAGAGACATACTCACACATACACATACATGCATATATATACATACATAATGCATATGCATATGCATACATACATACATACATGCATACATACACATACATAATGCATACACACACATATGCATACATAATGCATACACACACATACACACATATGCATACATACATGCATACACATACACACATAGACACATACACACACATAGACACATACACACACATAAACACATACACACTCAAAGATGCACACACATACACATAGACACACACAGATACACACACATATACACACACACATACATACATAGACACATACACACATAATGATGCATACACACATACATATGCATACACACATACACACACATACACGCACATACATACACACACATGCATACATAAACATACTTAATGCATACACACATACATATGTACACATATATGAATATTGATTTCTAACCATTTTGTTTTATATGTTAGGTATTATGAATCCAAGTAGAGAGAGAAAGGCGAAACTCACTCTCATAAAAAGTCTTATGAGAGCAAGAGTTCCGTCTGATACTCTTGGGGCCATAATGCGTGATTAGTCAGAGATGTTTGATGAGGAGCTGGACTATATGATCCAGATGCTTACCCAGCGATCAGACGAGGGCTCTTCTACGGCTCCACATGCAGGAAGAGAGCTATCTGCTCATAGGTATGTTTTTTTCATAAAATTTTTAATGATATTATAACACATATTTTTATTTATTTTTATCTATCTATTTTCAAGACACCTATACCACCTCCAGCACGTGATAGTAGAGCAGAGTTGCCTATGAGGACATCCATAGGCACCTTAGGACTAGAGTGTGATATAGAGCCAAGGGGAACATTGTGTACATAGGGAATGGATTGGAGTTCAAGAGAAGGATGCAGGCACCATGCGACTCTTACCTGTGCTTTGTCCACTTACCGTGGAAGTAAGTAAAAATTTTACATATAAATTGAAATAAATATCTTATGTTTTATTTACATTATGTTTTTTTTTTTGTAGTGAGCATGATGAGAGGGATAAAAAAAAATACTAACTTCCTTTGCGATAGAGTTTGGGAGAGGATGGTCGCTTAAGTGGTGTCTCAAAGAGATGCGGACACTTATGGCTCATCGTCGCGATAATGCACGGTATGCACTGCTTTTATGTATATATATATATATATATATATATATATATATATATATATATATATATATATATATATATATATATATATATATATATATATATATATATATATATATATATATATATATATATATATATATATATATATATATATATATATATGGATATGAGTATGTGTGTTTATGCATGTATGTATGAATATTAGAGAGAGAGAGAGAAAAGAGTGAGACTAGAGGTATAAATACACGCATACACACACATATACAATATGTTTGAAGTATATGTACACATTGCATCTATTCCTCCGACGTCCTACTAGAGAGATGTCTCTCCTCCCAACCTTATGCCTCTATATATGGCTACGCGAATCAACGAGGATCATAATATATATAAAGATATATACACATCATGTAGATAGGATACATAAATATAAAATGGAGTAGATATATTATGCATCACACATACATGCCTAAATGCACACATAGACATATATACATATATACATGTACACATCACATATACATGCCTACATGCACACATAAACATATATATACATGCATACATATTTACATATACATATTTACACATAGACACATATACATATATACATGTACACAATTATAAAGAGTTGCATATATTACATGAATACATGAATATTTTACATAAATGCAAATGCATATATACACATATGCATATTTAACACATGTATACATATCTCACACACATGCAAACACATACATATACATGAAATACATATATATGCATACTAAGATATGTATACATATAATACACATGTACACACACATATGCATACATACATGATAAAAATTTTCTCGTCGAAGATAAAGCTATATATAAAATAATTAGGCATACCCACGAGCTTCATGTTCTAACTTAGAAGAGCATGATTTAATCTCTCTAGTAGGATTCATCGTTATTCAAGTTAATAAAAAAAATCTATTATCTGATATACATTTAGAAGCTTCAAGTTATTGATCGATAACTAGAGTAGAGTTTACTATCTAATCTGCTCATATGTTTTCATTATTGCCATCATTTTGGTAAGACATCAATATAGTCTCATCTTCATTATCCTTATTGATTTCATTTATTTCTTCTATTGTTAAACCTATGTTCTCATGAATCACATCATCTATTGATAGATTAATATCTATTTTTGGTAATTCCTCTTCCTCATCAGTAGAATCAGCATGTAGAGAATTATCCTCTTCATAAAAAAGATTAGTATCATTATCACGTATAATGAGTCTAATTTCTATTTCAGATGTTGATGTATCTGTATCTAATGTTGAATCATCAAGAGGACTTTCTTCAATCTCTCTAACAATAAACTGTTCAAACAATGACCTACCTCTAGGTTGCACATGAATGACTTGCCACCAAGGATGAGCATGTGGGTTTTTATAAAGAAATGCTTGTTCATTATGCCTAGGAAGAATATATGGTTCTTTAATAGATCGCATTACCTTGGAAGAATCAATTGCCCAAAACCTAGATAATTCCTTTCTTAATGTGGAATTACTACCTTTATACTCCGCTCAAAACCACTCAACCTTCAATATGACCTATCAAAATATATAACAACAAAAACCCATTATTAGGTGCTTAAAAAAATAACTAACTCTATAAAAAAACATAAACTTTTTTCTACCTATTTGAATGTACGAAATGAAATTTCTAAGATACCAACAATAGTTCCTACGTAACCAAATTCGCTATCTATAAGGTTCGTGTCTTTTGAGCTAGCACGTGATAGTTGCTTGAAAGAAGCAACAATACTTGAATCCTCTGTTTTATGTAAAGAATCAATGGCTTTTATTCTAATATGCTGTCCAAAAGCCCACATATTAGTGAACATCTGAGCCTGCAAAATAAATTCAATTAGTAAATAGAAACTAACATACATATATGAAAAAAATAAAATATTATTTTAATAAAATTACCTTTCATTCACAACCTATCATTAACTCTCTTTGCTCATCTGAAATTTCTTCATTATTTGCTTGGCGCGTTGCAAATGACTATATAGCCAATCCGTGAAAGAAGATATAGCTGTAATCTCATTATTATCGAGATTACGTCTAAATCTTTTGTTTTTTCGCCTTTTACTTCGGAGATTTTGAAGTTCCTCGTACTCGCTAAGGAATGCTTTCATGCATTCGCTATTATATGCTACAAATGTAGAAACATCATTTTTCTCTTGAAATGTAAATAAGAATGGAACGCCCTTACCTGATAATACCTCATCTGCTATTTTTGAAGAGGACTCGTTGGTCCATGCACGTGGAGCTTCTTCATGAACTCTTTCAAGGTACTCACTAACGTAATACATGCACTCTTCAAGCATCCAACCCTTTGCCATGGATCCTTCTGGTTTTGCTCTTTGTCGCACATAACCTTTTAATACTCCCATAAATCACTCGACCCAAAACATCCATCGAGTGTTGAAAACACCTGAATCTCTATTTCATCTACAAGATGGACTAATAAATGAACCTGAATATCAAAAAATGAAGTAGGAAGTTCTTTCTCCATCAAACATTGTAGCTCTTTGCATTCACGTTTTTTTTGTGGGATTGAGTTTTTGTCAATCTCTTTGGATGTAATCCACCTATACCTATCATAAAAACAATTAAAAAGAAGTTAATTAAAAAATAAAAGATATCCAATATTCATACATATTAAATATAAAAGTATCATAGATACCTTATAAGTGATCCAAGACAATAGATCACATCTCGTGCTCCTTTCGTTGTACATCCATCGATAACCAAAGATAAAATATGTTTCAAAAAGTTATGCTAGTCATGGGTCTTTAACCCACATAAGCTCTTATCATCCATAGTAAACATGTTTTGAAAAGATGCTCCATATCCTGTAGGAGTCTTAATCAATTGAATTCTATTGTTGATAGTCTGTATCTCTTTTGTTGTAAGTACCCAAGGAGCAAGTGCATAAGTTGTTTCTTGTCGATGTCTATCAAAAACTGGCCATATCTTTGGTTTGGATTTTTGATCTTTCAAATCATTCCTTGATGTTGTGGTATCTTTTAGTCCAAGAAGATGTTGCCATAGTGAATAACCAATATTTTTGAATATATGCATAGGATCAAGAAGATGACATACTTTTAACTCTTTCCAATACTCCAAAGAATACCATATTGATATGTTCTCTGCGAGTGCCAATTTTCCTTTACCTTTGTTCACATACTCATTATCTAAATCATTACTAAAGATTTCTGCTTCTGGATCTACCAGAGGTCCATCTGTCCATTTTTTATACCAATCCATAGGCGTCATAGGTTCTGGACACTGACCTATTTCAAGCTTTCCATTAAAATGTATCGCTTCTCTTTTAGATCTTAATGCATGATCATCATGCAAGAATCGTCGATGTCAAAGATAGATATTTTTGTTGAGATTCTTACTATAGATTGATCTCAACCAATCACCACAATATGGAAAAGCTTTATAACCCTTAGTAGATATTCCTGCATCATGGAAAATGATAAAAATATAATTAGATTAAATCATATTTATTTACATGCATATTGAATAAAAAAATTACATGAATGCCTCAACAAACACCATATCCTGGAAAATCCTGAATAGTCAAAGCCACAATACCACGAACCGTAATATGTCTTTTATTGATGCTTTTCGATACATCAATGACATTAATACCTCTCCATAACCCTTGAAGATCGTCAATGAGAGAAGCAAGATATATATTCATATCTTTAACTTGTCTTTTGCCTGGGATTAAAAGTGAAAGCATTAAATGTTCCTTTTTAATGCTAAGATATGGCGGAAGATTGTAGTTTATGACTACCACTGGCCATGTTGACCATTTACTAGATTTCATGGAGAATGGATTAACCCCATCTAATGCAACTCCTAACTTTAGATTCTGTGGACTTTGTGCAAATTCAGGCCACGTAGAATCAATATGCTGAAAAGCAACACTATCATGAGGAATTCTGATTATTCCATCAGTACTTTTGTGATCATGTCCCCAAGTCAAAAGCTTTAATAATTCGGGGCTTTGAAACATATGTCTAATCCGTGGAGCCAATGGAAAATGTCTCAATACCTTTTTTGGGATTTTACCTTCTTCGCCCTTATATCGAGGAGATTGACATTTGGGACATGTCAAAGAGTCTGCATATTCACCTCTATATAAAATACAATCGTTAGGACATGCATGTATACATTGATAATCTATACCAAGATTATTGATTATCTTCTTCATTTCATCATGTGAGGTAGGAAGAATATTCTGACTTAGTAAAAACTTTTCAGATAATAACTTGTAAGTTTATCAAAAAAAGATATATTGAAAAAATTAAATAAATAAATATACATATATATATACACATATAATTTTATATATGTGTATGCTTATGTGCATCTTTCAACATATTCGCGCAAAATTTGATTGTTTTGGATGGCAGGATACGATTGTTTGTTTTGGAGGATATTAAGTATGTACCTTCATTGAATGATTTGTTGATTCTATCATATGTTCAGTTTGAAAGTGTGAGGTGGGTTTATAATTGCTATTCAAAGAATTTGGCACTGTTTATAGGCCATACGATGGTGACCTGGATGAATTGCATGCATAGAGCTTACTCAAGATAGAGCAACCTGATTATAAGGGACTAGTACCAACAGGATTCGTGGGGTATGCAGTAAACCTCTTGCATCTCAATGATGAGCATCTGAACTTTAGGATACAAAGTGAAAATCATGGTGGCTTGAGAGGATCACTTTTATACAGCTTGTTCAAAGAACTTCAGGTTTATGACACTAAAGTTTTTTGAATAAGCTGTATAAAAGTGATCCTCTCAAGCCACCATGATTTCCACTTTGTATCTTAAAGTTTAGATGCTCATCATTGACATGCAATAGGTTTACTACATACCCTAGGAATCCTGTTGGCACTAGTCCATTATAATCAGATTGCTCTATCTTGAGTAACCTCTGTGCATGCGATTCATCCAGGTCACGTACCATTATATGGCCTATAAACAGTGCCAAAATCTTTGAATATAAATTTTAATTCCGTTTCTCACACTTTCAAACTGAACATATGATAGAATCGACAAATCATTCAATGAAGGTACATACTTCATATCCTCCAAAACAAACAATCGTATCCTGCCATCCAAACAATCAAATTTTACGCGAATATTTTGAAAGATGCATTAATAGTTTTAAAAGATTCGCAGACAAAAAGTGTGCATTGAATTTAAGTTCTTGTTCTTACCTTATCTAAAGTAAGAATAAAAACTTGCATGTATATATATATATATATATATATATATATATATATATATATATATATATATATATATATATATATATATATATATATATATATATATATATATATATATATATATATATATATTTATGAATATATATATAAATAGATAGAAAATTGAAAATTATACCTTAATAGTGTCGAAACAGATACATTACTCCATCCAAAACGATTTTGAAGGTTGAGAATAAGTAAGCTCACACTTAGTCGTGTCAAACGACTTCCTTCATATACATGCTTTAGACATTCCTCTCGAAGATATTTCTTATTTTTAGAAATATCAATGCTCTTAGTGTCATTTTGATACCAATCCTCAATAAAATCTGCCATGCCATCATCTTCATCATTGTCAAACAAATCTTGTACTTTATCATCTTTTGAATATAGATCTTTCAACTTTGCATATTGCACAGGATTAGTTTTGCGTAGCCTCCTCATGGAAGCTTTTGATAAATGAGGTCTTACTGGTAATTGTGAATGCTGTGGAGGAATATCATCAACATCATACGTTGGAATCTACACATATAAATAAATTCATTAGTATTCCATAAATGAATAAAAATTAAACTTTAAATAAAAAATTTAGTATATAACTTATTAAATATGGATAGAAAATTTATATTCTCTCTAGCTAAAAGGTGCTCTTAGAGGTCTACGCCATCCATAATTCACTAATAGTTCATCACCAACATGTAATGTAGTAATAGCATTGACAACTATGTATCTTGATACATCTCTACTCATGTATGGTGATTCATGACTATTTTCACGCTCCTCAAATGTGCAATTAGTTCTTGAACTATTATGTAACCCTCGACTACTATTTATTAAACCTGCTATATTTCCATGTGTGTAAGGTCTTCCATCAATATATAATATTTCATTTTCTGCATGTAAAATCCTTCTACTAGTAATCTTTCATTTTCTGCATATTATATGTTCGTGAGTTACACGAACATATAATATGCTCTTCATAGTAAAATTCATCATAATTCCTATCGCAGGACACATGTGAAGTCGTTGCATGGGTAGGAGGTGGTGGAGTGCCCTCTGATTGATCAGAATCTGCACATAATAAGAAACAAAAAAAAAAGTTATGTATCTATCAAATATATTTAAAATTAAATGTTTGATATACTTACAGTTTAAAGTCATTGCACGATGAGGAGATGGTGGTGGAGTTCCATCTAATTGATCATAATCTACAAATAATGGTATTTGATATTAATAATCTGATTATCTACATACACAAAAAATTCACATATATATATTTGTTGATATATTTAGGTAGTGATGTGTGTGAACACACTAGGACCGCCGGGGCACTTTTTTCCCTCTTTAGGAGGTTTTTTTCCCTCGGCTTGAATATATGCCTATTGCCCTTATGGGCTACTTATCTTTGTACATTCTCTAGTAATACATTCACTATTGTGTGTTTGTGCTCCAAGCTTCTTCTTCTTCCTTGTGCTGTTTGCGTGCTTCCGCAGACATCTATCTCCAACAATTGGTATTAGAGTAGGTCATCGCTTCATCTAGGGCACGGTCGACACTCCTCCGTTTGCAGTCTCAGAATTGCACGAATTTTGGTGAGCATACTCAGTTTGTTTTCGAGATCAAAAAAACTTCCCCGAAATCGCGTTCTAAGCTCGTTTCGGCCTTCGAACGCACTATCACAGTGCTTGTGTAGGCTATTTCGTCTTTTTGTGCCAAAGGTATATACCAGTTTCCGTTCGCTAATTTAAGCGTCTCGGAGTCTGCTACAGGTCTAGCAGAACTCGTCTGGGCAGTTCTGTTCAACTTTTTGAGATACAGTCCATTTTCTGCATCAAGGTATTTTAGTCACCGGCCATGAAAGCAGTGATGTATTCCGTATGTTGGATGTTGAGGATAAGTTGGATGGTACCAACTACCCATTATGGGCTTATATGATGCGACATGTATTGGTTGCAAAAGGACTATGGAACATTGTGTAGGGTGTTGAAAGACGTCCTGTTACACCTGCAACTACAGGTACTGCAAATATAGGTGCTGGAGCTGATGAAGATGGTGTCGAAGATGATATTCCACAGATTCCTGTTCGTGCTGCTGTTTCTGTTGCACCTACGGAAGAGCAAATTCATTGGGATGGCAGAGATGCCCAGGCACATGCATTGATAGCTTTGTCTGTCAAACGTGCCATTATTCCTCATATTCACTCTTGCAGAACAGCTAGGGATGCTTGGGATACACTAACCACATTGTACCAAGCTAGGAATGCGGCTCGTGTTGCTTACCTCCGAAAACAGTTGGAGAGTGAGCACATGAATGAAGGTGATTCTATGGACAGTTTCCTAACAAAGATCAAAGATTTGAAGGAACAGTTGATTTTTGCTGATGAGGTTATACCAGATAGCTCACTTGTGCAGACGGTTCTGAATGGTCTTCCTGATTCATATCAGAGTTTTGCTTCTACTCTTCGGTTGATGATGAAAGGCAATCCAAATGCCTTATCATTTGAGGAGTTAGTCTCTGTTCTATTGCAGGAAGATCAGCCCAGGCAGAACAGCTCCATTATGCGTGTTGTAGATCAAGCTTTCCTGGCTAGTCAGAAGGGCAAAGGAAAATGGAGCTCTTCTACTAGTAAGCAGAAATCTGCAAATGCTGCACATTTGAAGAACCAGGATAAAGATGAGAAGAAATCAGAAAAGCAGAAATTGTTTTGCAAGTACTATAAAGGGAATGATCATATCATAAAGAACTGTCCAAAAGTGGCTGCAAAAGAGGCAAAGAAGAAAGAGGCTGGAATGGTTGTTGCAGAGGCCTCTACACCAAAAACAGAGTCTGCAAATCTTGTGCAAGAAGAAGAATGGGCGTTTACTACTGTTTGCAGTTTTGACCCATCTTCTCATGAGCAGTGCGTGTCTGTAGTGGACTCAGATGTTTGGTACTTTGATAGTGGGGCGACCAAATATATTACCTCGCAGCACAGTTTCTTCTCTTCACTTGAGCCTGCCCCTACAGGGAATACTGTCACATGCACCAACAACTCCTCTTATCCTGTTATGGGAGTTGGTAAGATCATTCAGACTACTGCTGATGGTAGTTCTTTCACCTTGTCAGATGCTTTATTTGTGCCACAGATCAAGAAGAATCTGTTATCAATTTGTGCATTAGCCAAGATTGGCTTGGTTGTGAAATTTTTTGATGACAGATGTACAGTTCATGATCTATCAAATGGCGATGTTATTATTGGGTCTGGCATTTTATGTCGTGGGCTGTATAAGCTCATAGACTATGAAAGATCTATGAATGATTCAACATATGCAGTTCATGATTCTCAAGCTATCTCAAATGCAAAGCTTTGGCATGCACGCTTTGGTCATCTGAATTTTGCTAGTTTGCTACGCCTGCAGAAATCTGATATGGTGTCTTCTTTGCCCAAGCTTCAGGCACCTGGAAAACATGTATGTGAAGGCTGTATTTTGGGCAAAATGCAGCGTTCCTCCTTTCCAAAAGATGGTTCAGTTCGGGCTATGCAGAAATTGCAGCTTGTACATAGTGATGTCTGTGGTCCTATGCAGACACCTTCTTTTGGAAACTATCTTTACTTCGTGACTTTCATTGATGATTTTTCCAGGCATGCATGGGTATATCCATTGAAGGCAAAGTCCGAAGTGTTTTTGTGCTTCAAAGAGTTTTTGGTTTTGGCTGAAAATCTATCAGCATGTAAAATGGGCACCCTCCATTCTGATCGAGGGGGGGAATATATGTCTTCTGATTTTAATGCATTTCTGGCTGAACGTGGGATAAAACACGAGTGTACAGTGCCGTATACATCTCAACAGAATGGAGTTGCTGAATGGAAGAACAGGTCACTCATGGAGATGGCAAGGTGTATGGTCAAGAGTCAGGCTTTACCACATAGTTTCTAGCTTGAGGCTGTCATGTGTGCAGCATATGTACTTAACAGGTGTCCCACTAAAGCGCTACAGTCTATCACTCCATATGAGGCTTGGCATGATCGCAAGCCATTTGTTGCTCATCTGCGGGTTTTTGGTTGTTTGGCATATGCACTAGTGCCTGAACAACATCGCAGAAAATTGGATGATAAGGTAGTAAAATGTATTTTTGTTGGGTACAGTTCTGAAAGTAAAGGCTATCGTCTGTATCACACAAACTAAACACATTCTAGTTAGCCGTGATGTTGTCTTTGTGGAAGATGCTATTCAGCCATTGCTTTCATGTACTAAGGAGACATCTTTTAGCTCTGAAGACATGTATGATACTTTGATGCCTCTTTTTACAGGTGGGCAGTCTAGTGCTAGTCCTAATGAGGAAATTTCTCAGCCTTTGTAGGTTTCATATGATGATGCAGATCATTCCATTTCTGATGCAGATTTACATGATGCACTTGTTGATGAGAGAGCTGATATTGAGCAGGCAAAAACTATGACAAAATGGCTAGTGCAGACTTTGCGTGACAGCAAATTAGATGCACCTTTGTCATATCGTACTCGTTCAGGCTCTCATAGTGCCTCCTTTTCATCAGATTGCTATGCTATGGCTGCGTCTAGCCTCTGTGATGAGAATGAGCCTATTTCTTTTGATGAAGCACAAAATTTAGAAAATTGGATGGCTGCTATGCAATCTGAATATGATGCTATAATGAAGAATGGTACATGTTCTTTATGTGACTTGCCTCCTGGCAAGAAGGCCATCGGCACTAAGTGGGTATACAAGCTGAAGCGTAAACCTGATGGTACATTTGACAGGTATAAGGCTAGGCTTATTGCAAAGGGTTATGCGCAGGAAAGAGGCATTGATTTTGATGAGACTTTTGCACCTACATGCCGTATGACTACTATTCGGAGCATTTGTGCACTTGCAGCCCATGATGGTTGGAATGTACATCAGTTGGACATTAAAATAGCATTTCTGAATGGTGACTTGCATGAAGAAGTGTATGTTTTTCAGCCCCGTGGCTTTGTGTAGAAAGGGCATGAAAACCAGGTGTGTAGGTTAAAGAAGGCGTTATATGGTTTAAAGCAAGCACCACGTGCTTGGTATGAGAAGATACATGCCTATCTGATTGCACATGGTTTTGAAAACAGTCCAACTAAAAGCACCTTATATGTTAAGCATGCTAATGATGTGCTTCTAATCATTGTTGTCTATGTTGATGACATGCTGCTCACTGGTCCTATTGAGAAGCATATTGCTGATTTTAAGGCTGATTTGCATGCCTCATTTGAGATGTCTGATTTGGGGCATTTGCATCACTATTTGGGCATTCAGCTTATGCAAGTTGATGGTGGAATGGCTTTGTGTCAAACGAAATATATTGACACATTATTGCAGCGTTTTGGCCTTGAAGACTTTAAGCCTATTGCCACTCCTATGGAGACAGGTTTACAATTGAGTCTTCATGATGCTAGAGATGCATTTGATGCTGTTCTCTATCAGCAGGCTGTTGGATGCTTGATTTACTTATGCATTACTCGGCTAGATATTCATTTTGTTGTCTCACAGATGAGCAGGTTTATGCATTGCCCAAGAGTCACGCATTGGAAGGCGGTTAAGTGCATCTTTCGCTACTTGAGTGGTACTCGGCTACTTGGGTTGTTTTATCCCAAGGGGGAATCACTACCGCCAGATTTGCATGCTTTTTTTGACTCAGATTGGGCTGGTTGCTACGACACTCGTGTGTCCACCAATGGTTTTTTCTTCATGCTTGGTAGCTCATGTATATCTTCCTTGAGCAAGAAGCAGCCTATTGTGGCCACTTCCAGTTGTGTGGCTCTGTATAGGGCAGCTTTCACAGCGACTGTTGAGTGTATGTGGCTCAGACGCCTTATGGCTGATTTGGGTGTTGGCCAGTCTTCTGCCACCACCATCTTCACTGACAGTCAGAGCGCATTGGAAGTTGCGAGGAACCCTGTGTTCCATGCTCGCACTAAGCACATTGAGGTGCATTATCACTATGTCAGGGAGAGGTTCTCTGCTGGGGAGATCAGCTTGGCATATGTGCCCACGCAGGAGAACATTGCAAACCTTTTCACGAAGGCTCTGCCTAGGGACAAGTTTGAAGCTTTCCGCAAAGCTTTGGGCTTACTTCCTTTTGTGGAGTGATTTCCACATAGCTTGGCACTTCCTTATACATGAGTGCCAGCTCCTTGTTCACCGCATCACTCTCAGGGGGGATTTGTTGATATATTTAGGTAGTGATGTGTGTGAACACACTAGGACCGTCGGAGCACTTTTTTCCCTCTTTAGGAGGTTCTTTTCCCTTGGCTAGAATATACGCCTATTGCCCTAATGGGATACTTATCTTTGTACATTCTCTAGTAATACATTCACTATTGTGTGTTTGTGATCCAAGCTTCTTCTTCCTTGTGCTGTTTGCGTGCTTCCGCAGACATCTATCTCCAACAATATTTACACATACACACATATTCACATATACACATTTACACATACACATATATTCACATATACACTACACATTATTGTGGGATAAATGCATGTATTTTGTATGAATGAGTGTATATGCAGGCATGTGTGTGTGTATGTATATATATGTGTGTTTATGTTATATGTATGTATATGTGTATATGTATACATATATATATATATGTGTATATGTTTGAATTTATATGTGTATGTGGATATGTGTATGTGTATGTGTGTGTATATATGTGTATGTATTCTGATCTTTTTTCTGTTTGAGATTAAATTAACAGAAGATATTGTATGGTCGAAAAAAATAAGAGGCAAGCTAACATACCACCTGAGTCATGGCAGTTTCTTCGTAGACTGCTACGTCTTCACGAGTCATTTCCTCAGCAGAAGGTACACAAATTAATAGTTTATATTTATAATTTTTATATATTTTAGTAAATTTTTACATTTAATTTATGTATTTTTTTTCTTGAATAAACAGGCTGCTGCAAAGAAGAGAGTGGAGTCGGGCCACATATCGCACCTAGGCCAAATGGGCCATAATAGTTTTGTAGCTACATTTGTAAGTATATGTGTTATTGCGAGTATATTTTTTATTTTAGTTAAAATGCAAGTAACTAATGTTTTTTATTTGTTTCATTGCAATGCAAGGATTATGGCCGATATCCTACAAAAGATGAGATCAGTATGCTACACATTTTGGATATCGGCGTTTGAGCGAGTAAATGCAAGATCATCCTGATGCCTTTGTGAGTATTTTTAAATTTTATATAATTATTTTATTTTTATGAATGGTTTAATTATTTTCTTTATTTATGTTAGTTATATGTAATACAAGAGTATTATGGAGAGACAAATATGGATGAGATGGAGAGACAGATTTAGGAGGGACGATCTCGATCGTCACAGGGTGATCATGACGATGAGGATGAGGAACATCAAGATGATCATGATATTGCTGATGATGATGATGATCATGATGATGATGATTATGATTTTAGTTGATTATGACACTGGATTATATGTATTTACATTGATATATATATATATATATATATATATATATATATATATATATATATATATATATATATATATATATATATATATATATATATATATATATATATATATATATATTATCTATATATTTTTCATTTCACTTATGTTTTGAATTATGTGTATGGTATTAAGTAATGAAGAGTTTTGTTCTATTGATTGTTATTATTGTTTATATTAAGCATGTGTTTTACTACTTTAATTATATAATTCATTCATATGTGTGTACCTAAGTGTATACGTATGTAGTGTATATGTATGTATGTGCATGTGTATGTGTGTGTATATATATGTATGTGCATGTGCATGTGTAAGTGTATATGTGTGTATGAGTATGTGCATGTGCATGTGTATGTGTGTGTATATGTATGTGCATGTATATGTGTAACTCTATGTGTATATGTGTGTATGTGCATGTACATGTGTATTTGTAGGTATGTGCATGTGTGTGTGCATGTGTATATGTGTTTTAATACTTTTAGTATATAATTCATTCTGTGTGTACCTAAGTGTATATGTATGTGTGTAATAGGACTCTTTATATATGGTTGCATAGAGATGGGAAAACCGAAGTGGTAAATCACGTACTTGAAGATATGCTGCATATGCATTTGTATTTAAGATCATTACAATACCATGTCAATCAATAGATTCCAATATGTGTATGTGAACGTATCTTTACCCATGTACGTGTGCACATAATATCATTTGAAAATATGAAAAATTGATTATTCCATGTGAACCTAAAAATTGTAGTGTGAAACCATTGATATGAAAACCAAACTTTATTGTTAAAATTATGGAAAAAGAAGAACGTAAACAAAAAGTAATAGGCAGGATAGAAATAGAAAACAAAGTCTATCACTTACTTTACGTAAAAAAGCAACTCAACGTGAGGCTAAAAATAAAACATGATGAAACGTAAAAATAGAAAAAGCAATAAAGTATACTAGGCCTACGCTTGCGGAGAGAGAGAAAGGGGAGACAGCTAAGAAACATAGGAGAGCATTGCGCATGTCAGAGAGAGATCGACTCATGTAATTGTTGGCCCGAAGACGGTATGTGCAGGCTGCGTGATTGCAGCGTTTGCAAGTGCCCAAAAGGAGAATTTCCTGAAAATTTCAAGGAGATAATTTCACCTTTAGGTGGACGGCTTTCATCGTACGACCCGGTTTGTCACGAGGGAAAGCCCCAGGCCCTCGTGGATCGCACTCTAGATCCAAAGGCTTTTCGTGGATGGGCTGCCAATCGTGACAATCCATGGACACACGATAATGAACGTGAAGAAGGAGATGTCACCTACGTCAATCTTCTTTTCAATCCAGAGCGTTTTACTGGTTATGCAGGCCCATCTACATCTAGGATCTCGGCAGCCATCTATCGCGACAACGTACTTGCTCCCCATGAAAAGCTTGCACCTCTTGAAAGCAGAGTCCTTTACAAACTTATATCAGGGACCTTGAATTGCGGAATTTTGATGAGATCCGGTGTATTAGTGCTGGTATGTTCATGCTAAAGGCCTATATTCATGACGGATTGACAGCTTTGCGCAAGTGTGGGAGGACAGGCGGAGAAGATATCGATTTCATGCAGAAGAGGGGTACCACAACATCACGTTTTTCTCAGAGGATGCGCTGAACGAAGTTTTGATTAGATGAGTTTAACCATATGGAGTTAACTTTATAGCATATATCGAGCATCCGACAGCTGTGTAATTCTATTCATCTCATGTTGGTGATTAGGGAGGTCAAGTTATGATAAAACTTCTGATAATTCATACGGTACAAGTAATACATGGCTTAAAGGCCTGGAGAAATAGGCAAAGAAGTAGACGGAGGATTCAGTAGCGTGGAACAAGGGACTCAAGTGATGGCTGCTTTCTCTTCGTCCTTTAGGCTCTCCTCAGTGTTCAGATTGCTCTCTTCTTATTGCTTATCTTGGTCAAGCCTCTGTCGTGCTCTTCGACGTCGCCAATGCTCCCGCTCTATATTGCCTCTACTCTCTTCGTGTTTCGCGTAGATGGCGGTAAATGTTTTGGCATAGTGTACACACTGAAGTTTAGCTTGGATCCTATGCAAGGATGATCGCACGCATCAGCTTCTTTATTATTCGATCTATCGATCGTACTCTATGCAACTCTTTGAATTAACTTCAACCATACTATCCAGGTAATATCTATCTATGATGACTTTCGGCATAGCAGAATAACGATTCATAGATGTCAGAGGCACATGGAGAAAGTACTCAAGGTGTTCAGAATAGAATATCATAGGTATTTATGAGTTCGAACTAGTTTTCTTGCGATTATAGATAAATGTAATTCAGTTCATGCCTTTGGTTATTAGGAGAAGTGTGATTGTGCATTTGGAACAAAAAGATTAGTATTTGTGTATGACAGAAAGATGCTAAAGATTCTTCATGAGCCTTTAACAAGAAGTCTGAGAAGCAAAGATGCTCGCCTAAGAGACAAAACTCTATACGTGATGATCAATCCATGAGCCATCTTCAAGTGACATGGATGAAGAGCACTATAAATATGGGATACATATTTCGATGTTGGGCTAACGCATACATATTAATTGAAAGAGAAGCGTCAAAGTTTGTCTTCCCATATCTATTAACAAACATAGGTTCAAATCTTCAATTGCTTTTGTTGCACGTTCTGATGGATATGATCATATGAGAGTTTGGTTACTTTGAAATATGAGTAGAAATTCATATCAATATTGTATGCACGATGTTTTCTTGAAAATGAAGAAAGAATGCTTTCAGTGCATTATTATACACAACTATTGAACGCCATCAATCCAAAGATAAGTTTATAAGGAAATCGCATTTGAATAAGGGTTGTGTATTATATTTAGACCAGGTTACTCATATCAATGTGATCATGATAGCAAGAAGGAATGAATGTGTATATATGGAGATTAATATTTAAGAATATGTATATTTAGGAATGATGGGAATTTCAATCGTCTCTATAATTTAATAATTGCTCTGTGTGCATGTTGTGATAAAGATGCATAATCATGGCTATAAATTTTATATTATAGTTTGAATGATGTATTCTTACAGATAATACTAATGATCTTGCGAAGGTGAGATATTTTGCAGGATTTGGACAATGAAGATGAATTGAGCATAGAAGAGCTTCCTGCTACAAAAAGATAAGAAGACCCATTACAAATGGACTTAAACCGTTTTAAAATGATGAAGTGATACTTCCAGACATGGATTCAAAGCGAAACAAAAAGGATTTCAAGAGATTGAAGGACCTTGATAGGGATGAAGGATTCAACGTCCAAGATGTAGATTTGATGACGAATATGAAGATGATGAGATCGCGATTGATAAGAAATGACATTACAATATGCCTTTTTTCCACCATGAGTAACATCAAGAAGAATGCTCCATTATGATTGAGAGTGAGAGTGAGAGTGTGATTGAGAATGAGAATGAGAATGAGATTACCATTATGATTGTGATCGAGATTGAGAGTGTGAGTGAGAGTGTGATTGAGAGTGTGAGTGTGAATGAGATTGTGATAGCTCGGGGGTGGTCGGGAGGTCGAGGCTTCGCCTAGTAGCTATTTCCAAAGCTACTGTATTGAGAAGAATGAGGCTTCATCTTAAAGTTATTGATTACGTTGATTCATGAAGATAAGTTACTATTTTGTATTTGATTTTTCAACTCACATTAATTCATTCTTGATCATTATATTTACTACCTTGTCTAATTTTTATGATGGAGGTTTCCTTGTATTCATGTGATTACGAGATCGTGATTTGAGGAATGCTACAAGTGGTATCAGAGCGGAGTTGGATTTCGGGACAAGATGCAAGCTTTGAACAAGAAGATGGAAGAGCAAGAGGAACTTATTCAGAAACTTCTTCGAGAATTGCGCAAAGAAAGATGTGAAAAGAAAGCACATGGCTTCACTATGCAAACTTAGCAAGATAAGTGCTTCCATTATTTTCTTCATGTGCACGAATTGTGTTTGCTATTCTTCATTTGACGAATGATCTCAATAAAAACTAGCACTAATAGTATCCGTTCTCCCCAAACTCTGAGGACAGAGTTCTTCAAAGAGGGGAAGAATGTAATAGGACTCTTTATATATGGTTGCGTAGAGATGGGAAAACCGAAGTGGTAAATCACGTACTTGAAGATATGCCGCATATGCATTTGTATTTAAGATCATTACAATACCATGTCAATCAATAGATTCCAATATGTGTATGTGAACGCATCTTTACCCATGTACGTGTGCACATAATATCATTTGAAAATATGAAAAATTGATTATTCCATGTGAACCTAAAAATTGTAGTGTGAAACCATTGATATGAAAACCAAACTTTATTGCTAAAATTGTGGAAAAAGAAGAACGTAAACAAAAAGTAATAGGTAGGATATAAATAGAAAACAAAGTCTATCACTTACTTTACGTAAAAAAGCAACTCAACTTCAGGCTAAAAATAAAACATGATGAAACGTAAAAATAGAAAAAGCAATAAAGTATACTAGGCCTACGCTTGCGGAGAGAGAGAAAGGGGAGGCAGCTAAGAAACATAGGAGAGCATTGCGCATGTCAGAGAGAGATGGACTCCCCAGCCCTCGTGGATCGCACTCTAGATCCAAAGGCTTTTCGTGAATGGGCTGCCAATCGTGACAATCCATGGACACACGATAATGAACGTGAAGAAGGAGATGTCACCTACGTCAATATTCTTTTAAATCCAGAGCATTTTACTGGTATGCAGGCCCATCTACAGCCAAGATCTGGGCAGCCATCTATCGCGACAACGTACTTGCTCCCCATGACAAGCTTGCACCTCATGAAAGCAGAGTCCTTTACAAACTTATATCAGGGACCCTGAACTGCGGAATTCTGATGAGATCCGGTGTATTAGTGCTGGTATGTTCATGCTAAAGGCCTATATTCATCACGGATTGACATCTTTGCGCAAGTGTGGGAGGATAGGCGGAGAAGATATCGATTTCATGCAGAAGAGGGGTACCACAACATCACGTTTTTCTCAGAGGATGTGCTGAACGAAGTTTTGATTAGATGGGTTTAACCATATGGAGTTAACTTTATAGCATATATCGAGCATCCGATAGCTGTGTAATTCTATTCATCTCATGTTGGTGATTAGGGACGTCAAGTTATGATAAAACTTCTGATAATTCATACAGTACAAGTAATACATGGCTTAAAGGCCTGGAGAAACAGGCAAAGAAGTAGACGGAGGATTCAGTAGCGTGGAACAAGGGACTCAAGTGATGGCTGCTTTCTCTTCGTCCTTTAGGCTCTCCTCAGTCTTCAGATTGCTCTCTTCTTATTTCTTATCTTGGTCAAGCCTCTGCCATGCTCTTCGACGTCGCCAATGCTCCCGCTCTATATTGCCTCTACTTTCTTCCTGTTTCGCGTAGATGGCGGTAAATGTTTTGGCATAGTGTACAAACTGAAGTTAAGCTTGGATCCTATGCAAGGATGATCGCACGCATCAGCTTCTTTATTATTCGATCTATCGATCGTACTCTATGCAACTCTTTGAATTAACTTCAACCATACTATCCAGGTAATATCTATCTATGATGACTTTCGGCATAGCACAATAATGATTTATATATGTCAGAGGCACATGGAGAAAGTACTCAAGGTGTTCAGAATAGAATATCATAGGTATTTATGAGTTCGAACTGGTTTTCTTGCGATTATAGATAAATGTAATTCAGTTCATGCCTTTGGTTATTAGGAGAAGTGTGATTGTGCATTTGGAACAGAAAGATTAGTATTTGTGTATGACAGAAAGATGCTAAAGACTCTTCATGAGCCTTTAATAAGAAGTCTGAGAAGCAAAGATGCTCGCCTAACAGACAAAACTCTATACGTAATGATCAATCCATGAGCCATCTTCAAGTGACATGGATGAAGAGCACTATAAATATGGGATACATATTTCGATGTTGGGCTAACACATACATATTAATTGAAAGAGAAGCGTCAAAGTTTGTCTTCCCATATCTATTAACAAACATAGGTTCAAATCTTCAATTGCTTCTATTGCACGTTCTGTTGGATATGATCATATTTGGTTACTTTGAAATATGAGTAGAAATTCATATCAATATTGTATGCACGATGTTTTCTTGAAAATGAAGAGAGAATGCTTTCAGTGCATTATTATACACAACTATTGAACGCCATCAATCCAAAGATAAGTTTATAAGGAAATCGCATTTGAATAAGGGTTGTGTATTATATTTAGACCAGGTTACTCATATCAACGTGATCATGATAGCAAGAAGGAATGAATGTGTATATATGGAGGTTAATATTTAAGAATATGTATATTTAGGAATGATGGGAATTTCAATCGTCTATATAATTTAATAATTGCTCTGTGTGCATGTTGTGATAAAGATGAATAATCATGGCTATAAGTTTTATATTATAGTTTGAAAGATGTATTCTTACAGATAATACTAATGATCTTGCGAAGGTGAGATATTTTGAAGGATTTGGACAATGAAGATGAGTTGAGCATAGAAGAGCTTCCTGCTACAAAAAGATAAGACCCATTACAAATGGACTTAAACCTTTTTAAAATGATGAAATGATACTTCCAGAAATGGATTCAAAGCGAAACAAAAAGGATTTCAAGTGATTGAAGGACCTTGATAGGGATGAAGGATTCAACGTCCAAGATGCAGATTTGATGAAGAATATGAAGATGATGAGATCGCAATTGAGAAGAAATGACATTACGATATGCCTTTTTTCCACCATGACTAACATCAAGAAGAATGCTCCATTGTGATTGAGAGTGAGAGTGAGAGTGTGATTGAGAATGAGAATGAGAATGAGATTACCATTATGATTGTGATCGAGATTGAGAGTGTGAGTGAGAGTGTGATTGAGAGTGTGAGTGTGAATGAGATTGCAATAGCTCGGGGGTGGTCGGGAGGTCGAGGCTTCGCATAGAAGCTATTTCCAAAGCTATTGTATTGAGAAGAATGAGGCTTCATCTTAAAGTTATTGATTATGTTGATTCATGAAGATAAGTTACTATTTTGTATTTGATTTTTCAACTCAGATTAATTCATTCTTGATCATTATATTTACTACCTTGTCTAATTTTTATGATGGAGGTTTCCTTGTATTCATGTGATTACGAGATCGTGATTTGAGGAACGCTACAATGTGTGTGTATATGTATGTATGTGCATGTGTATGTGTGTATATGTATGTATGGGCATGTGCATGTATAGGTGTATATGTGTGTAGGAGTATGTGTATGTGCATGTGCATGTGTGTGTATATGTATATGCATGTATATGTATAACTCTATGTGTATATGTGTGTATGTGCATGTATGTGTGTATATGTAGGTATGTGCATGTGTGTGTGCATGTGTATATGTGTTTTAATACTTTAATTATATAATTCATTCATATGTGTGTACCTAAGTGTATATGTATGTGTGTGTATATGTATGTATGTGCATGTGTATGTGTGTGTATATGTATGTATGTGCATGTGCATGTGTAAGTGTATAAGTGTGTATGAGTATGTGCATGTGCATGTGTAAGTGTATATGTGTGTATGAGTATGTGCATGTGCATGTGTAAGTGTATATGTGTGTATGAGTATGTGCATGTGCATGTGTAAGTGTATATGTGTGTATGAGTATGTGCATGTATTTGTGCATGTGTATATGTGTGTATATGTATGTGCATGTATATGCGTAACTCTATGTGTATATGTGTGTATGTGCATGTATATGTGTATATGTAGGTATGTGCATGTGTGTGCACGTGTATACGTGTGTACATATTTGCATATATATGTGTATATATGTGTATATATGTGTATAATGTATGTATATGCATGTGTATATGTATGAAACATGCATGTGTATGTGGATGTATTTCCATTTGCATGCATGTGCATGCATTTGAATGTGCATGCATGTGGATGTGCATATACATGTATTTGCGTATATGTTAATGTGTGTATGTGTGTGTGTGTGTGTATATATATATATATATATATATATATATATATATATATATATATATATATATATATATATATATATATATATATATATGCAATAATGCATGCATGTAAATCTTTTTATGTGGTTGTAGAAATGTTTGTGCATATGCATGTGTATATGTGTGTATATCTAAGTGTTTGTGCACATGTATCTGTGTGTATATATGTGTGTGTATGTGCATGTGTATATGTGTATATGTGTGAAAGTGCATCTTCATCATGTATAAGTGTATAAGTGCATATCAATAAGTGTGAGTATGCTATCTAATGAAAATAACACAATTCAAATGATATACAAAGAATAGAAATTGTAATTACAATAGTTATCCATACTTTTTGCTTGGTTAGCTTCTTGAATATCCTGCAATAAAGAGAGAGAGAGAGAGATAATTCAAAGAGAGAAAGATGTAGAAAGAGAGAAACAGAGACAGAGGGAGACAATAAGAGAGAGCTTAGGAAAAACAACAATTTTTCATATACTTGTTTCAGCTCGTAAGCGCAGCACAATTGCGAATGTTGGAGAGCTCTTCGATTGGATGTGTGAAAATGCCGATCGAAGAGCCTCCAACGTTTTAATTTTTGTCCATCAACAGACCGTCGTGTAAACGATGCTAGCCATCGTTGCATAAGCGACATGTTTTTAGCATCGACAGTAAACATCGTCGCTTATGCGACATAAAAGAGCGTCACTTATGCGACACTTTTAAATGCGTCGTGTTAGCGACACTGTATGGGAGTGTCGCACCCCGTTGCACCACAAGTCGCAAAAAACGTCGTTCACTTCATCGTTTAATCGACGGTCCACACGTGACACTAATTACCATGCATGTTGCAATTTTATAGCGATGAAATTTTGTCGCCTTAACCATCGCTATACGCCTGTATTCCTTGTAGTGCTTCTTCGTTGTTGTAGTATCCTTCCCCGCATTGAGAGTGTGACGGGCCAAGTCTAAGGGGGGGTTTTAGCTTGTCCCCACAAGGAGAAGGACGGCCACGAGTTAAGGGGCAAGCCCTTGGGTAACCCGGGAGCCAAAGTGGGACATTAGATGTGGGACGGCCCATAGGCCGGATGTAGTGGAAGACGGGACATTGTCCATAAGATGCGAGGGACAGCCACCGACGGTGGGCCATCCCGACGGTTGATTGCCGACGAGTCCATGGTAGCCATTTGCCAAGAGGCATAGTGGCTCTTCTTTGCCACACACGTCCATAGCCCCTTTACATGAGCGGGCGAGATGAGGGACGGACGGCCAGGCCGGCCATCCCATCGCTTACGTGCCAGCCCCGTCAAGGATGGACGAGGGGCGTTCCCGTTACTCGGCATCTACCCACGTTCCAAGGGGCAACTCATGTCCCCAAGAAAGGTGAGGAAGGGAAGGCTCAACACTCACACCCATGGTGTGTCTTAGCCCGGACGTTGGGGGCATTCCTAGACGGTCCGCCGTCCAGAGGCATGCATGGTTACCACTCCCCTTATAGTTGCACACAATTAGGGAGATCAAGATATACCACCCGAGCACCAAGAGGGCTGGATAGAAATACAGGGAGGCAGGCAAAGGGACATGACATCCACCCCCTCTCTGACAGACTTCGTGTCCTCGAGAAGTCCACCTATGGGTGCTTGGAATGAGGCCTACTCTACGATGAAGTCGAAAAGGTGATTTGTGTGATGGCTTTTGCGACTTTGCATGGTGTTCTTACCCTCAAATTTTGGGTAGTGTCCTTAGTACCACGGGTTGTCGTGTGAATGCATATCTATGGAAATGTTGCCTAAATGAAAGAGAGGTGCGAACCTAACACCACAGGTTTGGCTCGAAGCAAAGGAACTAAGCAAAACGACCGCTTGCCCCACTCCGACTGCATCGGGACAAGCCAATGCTCCAATGAGCCAGATCTTGCATATGATTGGGACCTCGTAGTTTGGGTCATGGCACCTTTGCCTCTCATTAGGCAGAATGTGCTGGTACGGGTCTAGGACTTCCAAGAAGATCCTATCGTCAAAAGGATGGCGGGTCCCTCTAAGTCAATTCACGACTGGTCATCCGGTTTGCCCTTTGCTGTCAAAATTGCTGAGTGGGCCATTCCACTCAAGTCAGAGCCAAAGTGGACCACTTAGGCCCCGAGTCCCTTCAAAGTTAAAATTTGCCCCATCCTGGGCAGATATGATCCATATGGGTTCATCCCAATGTTTGTGATGGGAGGGCCTTGTTGCCATTCCACACACACCGGTTTTTTCCTTTCCTACGTTCCATAATTTTCAAGGCGCGACCAAGCCCGAACGGCAAGTGCTGGACAAGGAAATTCCCACCAAGGAATTGCACCTATCGGCGGTGGCCCTCTGACATTGTGATTCATAGGCACAAACGTGTGGCGCGTAGAGTGTCTTACATTCACGTCGGTCATTTTTCTTGAAAGATGGGTCTATCGGTGGCCCTATGTCATTACATTCAAAGGCACGAACGTGCGGCGGATAGAGCGTCTTACGATCACGTCGATCGTTTGTTTCCATAGTCTGCCTCGGCCTCAACGGGACCAGCAGGCGATGTCCATTAAGGCACGGACAGGGGGGCAAGGCCACACACCCGCCGGCCAACTTCACTTGTAACTTTGCCCCGGCCTCGAGGGGACCTGCGGGCAGCCCCAACACTTAAAGCACGGATGGGAGGACAAAGTCGCACCCCGCCCGCCATTTGTTCCCAAATTTGCCCCGGCCTCGAAGGGACCCACAGGGAGCATTACCCATGGCATGGATGGGAGGGCAAAGCCATACACCCACCGGCCGCATGAAAATGGGCCTCTCGGCGGTCCTCTTGCGTTTTGCACATAGGCACGAACATGCAGCGCGAGTAGTCGCTTACTGTCATGCTCGCCGTTCTCGTTAAAAGTGTGCTGCCCGGCCTTGTAGGGCCCGACAGAAGGAACACACATCGTTTTTTATGAACTCTAGCCGGTCTATATTCCGTTCGATTAAAATTTTGGCCACAAGGCGCTCATTACCCCGGCCAATGCGATACGCTCGCGGGAGAACACGGTTTGTTGGCCTATTATCTTCCATAACCGACTTAGCTTCGGGCACATGACAAAGATATATCAATATTTGTGAAAGGGACATGGTCTTTGAAGCTGGTGAAGTGGGTTAAGCACATTTCGTTTCGGCACCGGCAGCATCACCGTTTGATGCAGCACTCTAGCCAATCGGCCCACCCGATGGCCGGGCCGGCGGGACTTCCGTGTGTCGCTCCCTAGTTATGAATCTCACGGACAGGGGCCCCTCCCCCAAGGGACGCGACTTACGGCGCCATGGATGTGTCTTACAGCGCTACCCCGACATGGAGAACAAGGCGGTGTCGTAGAGGGGTGTGAAGGGAGGCTGACGTTCATCTACAAGAATCGCGCTAACCTAACCATGTGACTGCACGCAGGGTGCTTCTAAGTATGCCTAGGGCCTTTGGTTGATTTTTCAGTTTAGGTGTGATAAAAACCTATATGTTTCTAATATATGGGAGTGTAAATTAAGAACTAATTATTTAGACTAAGGACCATAAGGAGGAGCGTTTCTATAATGTTCTATAGCTTCTAATTGATAAGACATAACTAAGTTCTCGTTTGTAATTTTATCTTTAACAAAGACAACTTCTTCGTTCTCAATTTGATTTAAGTTAGGTTTTCTAACTAAATTAGGTGGGAATAAGTCTTTCTTGTCCTCCAGTTCTGGCAAAACTATGGTAATTAAAGGTAAAATTCTAGAAAGAAGACGATCGTAATCTAACGTGTGTAAAGTTTCATTAACTACTTTATCTTTAATAATTTCAACTTCTATATTTTCATTATTATTTGAACTATCAATCGAAGACGGAGGCAATGTTCCTATTATTAAGTTTTCTAATTCTTGATTCTTAATATCATAATCGTTTGAAGATACTAGTTTAGAACTACTTGTAGATCCTGATTCTTTAGACATATGAAATAAAAAAGTAAAGATCTCAATTAATTTTAAGAGAAACAGTATGAAGAATTTCAAAATCAATCTTATTTAAGCCTATATAATAAGCCTATACAAAAGTTTATCATAAGTGCTGATACAATTCTCTTAATAGATAATCCTATACAACTTAAAAAACAATCTTCAAAAATATCGTATTTTTGTGCTCTTGAAATCTCGTATGCTTGTTTTCGCGTATTCTCCTTTGTAAGCTCTTCAATAATCTGCAGAAATATCATTAGGAAATACATCTTCAAAACCTCCTTTTTATACATATCCATATAGGCTTATACGAGTTCATGCATATTTTTACTCAACTAATACATTACACACACTATCACATGCATTCTTTATTTGCACTTAGTTCTAGACTTAAGTTAACTTAAACTTCAATATACTTACGTATATGATTATATTTAGTATTTATTTATTAACTTAAATATTCAGGTGAATTAATACATTAAATATATCAAATAATAATTAAAATATATAAAATATGTATTATATAGCAAGAATATATTATTTTAGTTACCTTTTAACTTTAAAGATCCATAAACCTTTGTATTTATAAGATAAATCCATAAGAGATAACATACCCCCATACTCATACATTTGGGTAAAATAGATATAGATATTCTCATTTACATGATTATATATGAACCTACATGGGTACAACTTCAGAGTTAATCCCACTTATCATATACAATAGAAGTTCTCATAACATATGTAAACAAGTACTTAGAGTGAATCATACTCAACACATTTAGAAGTTTCCGGAATTTATGAATAGATAAAATATAGGGTTTCACCCACATATATTGTAAGGTGCTAGACCTTTTCTTAAGGAATACATTCACATAAATGAATTCAACTCTTGAAGCATTTCTAAAGCTAAGATATATTCTCAACAACATGAAAGATCACATGCATAAATATAAATACTAGAATTAACAAACATTATCATATATTCTTACCTATTCTCTTGCATCTACATACATATACATATGTGTTTTTATTGTCTTTAACTAATGAAGATGAGGTCTTCTATTAATTCACCTCTTCTTTTTTTTTTGTTATCTGCAGGTACTCAAGAGAAAAACATTAGTCATTTTAAACCAATGCATTATAAAAAATATGAGAAAGATATCATTTATCCAGCTCTAAAGAAAATTATTTTTATTTTTCCATATGATAATTCGAGTGAGGAAATCCTTCCGACATCTGCCCCCACCAAACCTGCACATCAGCCTTGATGGGCCAACCTGCAGATCAAATAGGAAAGCAGTATCAAATTCTTTTAAAAAAAAAATATTTCTTAAACTATTTTTAAACTTATATGAAATATGCTCCTAAAGGTAAGTACATCTTCTGGTAGTTAAAGAAAACGTTTTAAAATTATGCAAACTTGAATCACAAACGTTTTCGCTCAATGCATACAAAAGAAAACAAGTTTTAGAAAGTCCCATAGAAATCAATTAGACAATTGTGGTACTTGCTCTTCTATTAACCCATTCAAAGGTAATAAATATTTATATAAATGGTCTATCCCTGATTCCCTAGCCACTCGCCATAAGATGCATCTAACTACTTCCTCTATAGCATAAATCCACCTCATATTGCCCGTATAGAATTTCAGAAGTCGTTTCAAGATCACAACTAAATCATGATAACTTTTTTCTTTTCTTTTCTTTTCTTTCTTTTTCTTTTTCTTTTTTAATTTTCTTTTTCTCATCTTGCACTAGCCATTAATATACTGCTTGATGTTCTCATTTTTCTCTTTTCTTAATTTTTCTTCACAACTTTTTTGTTTAAGGGGAAAGGCTTAACCCCTAATCAGAGCAGAGGTTCTAGAGGAATGCTATATTGGAAACTAGGATCTCATTGGCGATATGGGTTGGAAGTTAAGGTAGCCTACCTATATAAAATAAATTTACTTCTACTAGGAGTCGCAAGTCAAGTGTTCCCTCTCCTATCCTTATGAAAGCCACAGGGTCTCTAATTCTTATCCTCTCTTCATACACATCCCTACTTCAGTTTTAAATTCATTGTTTCATAATTAAAAAAAAAAATCTTCCTTTCCTATCAGAAGGATGTACGTATCTACACATGAAATGCATCAATAAAAAATCATATTAACAACTAGAAAATAAGTAAAGTTTAGAACTCTTTCACCTGATCATTTTTATTCTTCTTCATCGTTGTCCTCCAAGAAGTCTTCGTCCAATTCAAATTTATTGCTTTCTCTTCTTCTAAAGAGCTTGATTCTTTTTCCTGCAATCAAATTTCTTAACATAGAACCATCAAATTCACGTAATTTATATGTACCTGATTCATAAACTGAAACAACAACGTAAGGTCCGAACCAACGTTTAGTTAGTTTCCGACATGCATCGTATTGAGTATCAAACATACTATCATATACAAGCACCCAGTCACCACTTTCTATTGGTTGCAGCCTTAGTCTATGTTTCTTATCAAAATATAATTTATTTTTCAATCTAGATGTTTTTAATTTTTTTATTGCGTCTTTCAGATTTTCATTTCCTTGTTTTAATTGCTTAATTCTAAATGCTAATAAGTCCTCTCTTGAAACGTTATCTTTCCAACCTAAATTCATCCAATTAATTATCTGAGTATGAATGGAAAATAATGGTTTCTGACAATACATGAGTTGAGCCGGCATAAAACCAGTTGTTCTCGTGTACGTCATGCGATCAACCCAAAGGGCAAATGGGAGATATTTTGGCCATTGACCAATATCTCTGTGGCAAGCTTTTGAAATAGCCTTCACTATGGAAGGATGTCCTCGTTCTATTTTACCATTTGCTTTTGGGTTATAGGCAGTCGTAAGAGACAATCGAATTCCATGTTGTGCAAAGAATTCTCTCGCCTCTCTCGCATCTAACTCACCTCTATCCGCTACTACTTTTTCTATATATCGAAATCTGGATAATACTTCTTCTAAAAGGAATACGCATACATTATAAGTAGTATTGGAACGAAGCGCTGTACCTTCGACGTGGTTTGTCAAATCCTCTCGTGCAAGAACAATATATCTCATGCCATCATTGCTTTTAGGCATGGTCACAAGGTCTAATACCCACTTGTAATGAATACAAGGTGGATAGGTCGGGTGAAGGGAATCTCTATGCTTGATAGAGGAATGTAACTGGCACAAACTACAAGTGCTCACAAATTCTTTAACAATTACATACATCCTCGGCCACCAGTAGCTTTCTCTAATCTTTTCATACGTAGCTACAAAACCTTTATGACCTGCCCAAAGGCTTTCGTGCATCTCTTGCATAACTTGCACTTGGAAAACCTTCAAACCTAGTACTCTTTGAGGGTTTCGAACCTTTCCTCTAGCATGTCTCCAAAGATATCCCTCTTTCAAGAAGAAGTTGAAGGACTTCTTCCTGATGTTCCGGAATCGATTTGAAGACCAGCTTGGGGAAGGCTGAAATGAACTCAGATAGTTTCCTATATCTCGCCACTCTCCTTCATAATCGCTCTCTTTAAATCATTCATATGTATAGGTAGATGTTTCATAATTTATTAAATTAATATGATTATTTAATGCTTCAATATCATTGTCAAATTTTGCTCTTGAAAGCATATCAGCGACAGTGTTATGTTTACCGGCTATATGTACAAAAGCAGGATTAATGAATTTAATATAGGCTATCCATCGTAGCATAGCTATATCCGGAGATGAACAATTAGCTATTAAACCTATTAATGGAAGACAATCGGTCTCTACTATTACATTAGCGCCTATAAAGTACTCTTTGTCTGTTTTTAAAGCTGTAACTAATCCCCATAATTCTCTCTTAATTTGCGGGTAATTCTTTTGAGTATCATGAAGAATCTTTGCTCCAAAGCGAACTGCGTTCCTTTGCTCTTCTTCATCATCCTGCCCAATGACCTAGCCTATACCAATAGGACTAGTGTCAACAGTTAGGATTACAGGCTTATTTCCTGTATAGTCAATACGTTTCAAAACAGGAGCATTGATAAGCAATTGCTTTAGACGCCTCATAGTTCTAGAATGTTCATCAGTCCAAAAGAATTTCTTTCTTTTTCTCAATAAATCATAAAGCGGATTCGTTACATGAGCAAAGTGAGGAATCCAGATGACATAGAAAACACATGCACCTAGAAATCTCCTTACTTCACTAACATTGCGACATCTCTCAGAAATCCTACTAATGGCATCAACTTTTGCTGGATAGGATCTACGACCATAATGGCCACAGAAATGTCCAACTATTAGCACTTCATTAACACCAAAAGTTGATTTCTCTAGGGAGAAAGTTAGTCCAACTTCTTCAAATATTTCAAATATGTTTTCACAATCTGAAATATGGCTGGAAACAAACTTTCTACAACCAGATGAATCTAAAATCTCATCCTTTTCTTTTTCCACACACCCTTTTATTGGAATGTCATCAATAAAAGGCATCGTCACCTTTGGGATAAAGTCATGTAGGACCAGATTCATAGCATTCATCATGTGGGCCACAGAATTCGTGGCTCCTTGTGGTAAAGTACACATACATACTAAACCGAAAGGAGTCTTCATCGTGGTCACATCTCGACTCTCAATTGCTAATTGAAACTGATCATACCCTGAATATAGGTCTCCCATTGAATAGATGGAGTGACCAGCAAATGCCTCTACAAACTCATCTACAATGGGTCCTGTTCCTACATTTCTAATAGTGACTTTATTAACAGGCTGCAAATCCTGAATAAAGCGTAGCTTCCCGCTCTTTTTCGGTACGGAGCTCTTTCTATTTCTAGTGTGGTTTGGGCAAACCATAATAACTTGCAAAGAATCCATCCCTGATTTGGATCAAATTCTTGCATACGCTGATCCGTCGTTCATTGCCTTTGTTTCCATCCTCATTTCAGCTATAAATGGCTGTCGAAGAATCACTTCATATGAACAATTATCTTGAACGAAGAAGTGAAACTCTTCTTGAACACCACCTATCATAATAGGCACATTCGCACATGCACCCAACAAAATGCCAGAGCCATTGTCAGCTGATCTCATCCGCCAACCTTGCTCTTTATCAATTGGCCACCTAAATTTGTCAAAGAACTTTTTTGAAATCACGTTTATCTCTGACCCCGAGTCAATGAGAGCCAAAGCTAAACAAGAATCCTTTTCATCACCGATTCTAATCTTTACTTCTGGTGTGCCTCGTGCCCAGAAGGTAGAATTGTATTTACTTTCACTTTTTAACATTTCTTCATTAGGTTGTATAGGTCCTAGAAAATTTCTATTTACACTTCCTATTGTATATTTTTCATCATCCTCATAATCACTTTCACTTAATGTAACTACATCATTCATAGCTAGGGTTTCTTCTGCCATGTCTTGCATATCCTCGTCTTGTGGCAAAGGAAAGCGTCTTCTTCTAAATAAGTCGAATAAAACTGTCCTTGAACTCTGGTTTCGCTATGGAAAACACTTGCTCAAGTGACATCGTTACTTGACTTTTTAGAAGAATGTCATTTAAAATCTCCCTAGCATCATTTTTCTTTTCGAGCTCAGAAATCATAATAGCACGTGGAGCTCTTCTACCCTTCTTCTTTCCTTTCTCTTCATTTTGCTTTTGATCCTCTTTATTTTCAGGTTTAGAGGTTTCCAATTTCTTTTGTTCTTCTTGCAATTGAACATTTTCATCGGTCGGCTTTTTGCCTTCCTTTATCATTTTTCTCTTCTCTTCTTGAGATAAATTTGATTCATCAAATTGAACTTTCTTGTCAGTTTTCGTTTCATCTTCTCTTGTTTGCCTCCTAGTTACCCTTCTATCACCTTCTTCTACATCATCCTGTTGATCTTCTCGTCTCCGTTTTTCCTCAACATTAGCAATGTGAGAAAAGACAGAAGATTGATCTACAGGAGATTTCCATGCGGTCTTGTACATTATCTCGTCTCTAGCTCGTACCAGTGCCTCTATTGAATATGGATTTTGGCTAGGCATTGAAGAAGGCCTATCCTCGACCGGCACTAGTCTTGCAGCCGAAGTACTGGCAGTTGCATCTGAGACTGTTAAATTTTCGTAAAGCTTTTTCATTCCGCCTTTGCCCCAATTGACAGACAAAGGAAGACGAGACCTAAAGTCACATAGTCTTCTATCTATTTCCACAACTAATTGACTCGCCTTAGCACTTTTTAACTCTTCACAAGCAAATGATGCGTGCTCCTGACTATCACACCAAACACAGCGCTTCCTGCCAGTCCCTCTTTTCTCATTATTTCTTTGAAAGGGTGGCTGTACAGCAAATTGAGGAGCTTGCTGAGGTGTTGGCTGAAAGACTGGTTATGGTGGAACATATTGAGGCATAACTTGTTGATTAGGCAGTACTTGCCCTGCACCACTACTACTAGCCCCTGGATCATTAAAGCTCATGGAATAAAATTGTTTATTCAAGTTAGCAACTTCTTTTGAAAGAGATGCTTGCATGTTCATGACATTCTCCATCTGTTTACATAAAATATCCAATTGAAATTCTATGGGAGCTTTAGTGGCAGCTACATTATTAGCCATAGCCGTAGTAGCAAGCATTGGCATATCAACTTGCCTTATAACAGGAGTCTCTCTAGGCTGCAAAGCATTAGGTTTAGCATAAAAAATCGTTTGCCTTTGCTTCATTTGAGCAACAACCTCTATCTCTTTTTTTACTTTCTCCCAGTCATCAGTTAGCCCATACCTTTTTCCTGGCTCCTCTATTCGTCTTTCAATTTCAGCCCTATCTTCAGGATTAAGTATCTTAAGAAAATATATAATTACATCTGGATTAATAGCATTTCTATCATCCTCAGGAAGTTGAGCCAGACGTCTCATAAACTCACCGTGAAGATGAGTTAAAGACTCATTGCTCTTAACAGTGTTTAACCACCACAAAAAACCTTCTCGACTGTGCTGGTTAAAATCCTCAAGGTAGAACATTTTATGAAGTTCCTTTCTAAATTCCTCCCAAGTTTTATCAGTGTGTTCTTGTATAGATTCTAGAATTGAACTAGAAACTACATGTCCAAAGTATTTAACTAGCACATCTTCACGTAATCCTGGATTTGCACTTGCTCCTCAAATGCATCTAGGTATTCCGTAATGTTCAATCCAGTAAATTTTCCTTTCTCTTTTAGAATAGCTTGGACTGTACGTGCCCCTTGCTTTTCTATCATGTTCCTAAACATCTCCTCCATCTTGCGTTCTTGATAACGTTTCAAATAGAGAAGAAGTTCCCTAATAGCCGGATCTAATTGCTCTCTAAATTGTCTAAATTTATCACTAGTTGATAAAGCCAGGGATGGCTTTACCCTAGTCCTAGGCTTTACTAATTCTAATCTTCTTTTTCTAAAGTCTAATTGATTTCTTTAACCTAAATTTTGACTTATCTCTAATATTTACTCTTTTTGAATTGAAGTTTTTTAGAGATTTAATTTTTTTTTTACTTTTTCAATTTTAAAGGGTTTTTTAATAATGTAATTGTTATAAAATAGTTTCTCTTGAATTAAGTCTTTTAGTTAACTATTAATTTCTTTAAAATTAATTTCTTTGAAGAAATAAAAGCATTAAATATAAATCAAAAGAAACCTAAATTTAAACTATTTTTATGCTATAAGTTTTCTTTTTATGCAATGAAAATGAAACAAACAATCTTTCTTTTTCAAAACTTAAAATCTTTTCTTTTTGATGATGCAAAAATAATGGCTTTTCCTAAAATGCAGATATTTAAATGCTTTAAGTAAAAATTATATTTCCTAGATACAAAAGAAAGATTCAAATAGTCTTTAAATGCTAATATGAAGGTGCTCAAATCCTAGTGTAGATGAAAACAACTTTTCTTTTTAAGTGATGTACATAAACTAAAAACAAAGAACTTAAACTAAACACATTACTTGATGATATCTTTGCTGAAGAGGTTCAAAAGTAAACGTTAAAACAATCTCAAACACAAAATTTATCTTGATTCTCTTGAACGTTGAGGGGGGGGGTTTGAAACGACGAAGCTCCACCAGTTAGAAATCCTTCTTCCATGGTTTTGTCACAGCTTCAATCTTCAATTTTTTGCATACAAGAAGAAAATGAAATTAGAGATTTAAATCAAAACTGAAAATGTAACGTAAGTCCTAGGCACACTATCGTCACGCTTCACGTCCGGTTCACCAAAGCTGTCGTAGAGGGGTGTGAAGGGAGGCTGACGTTCATCTACAAGAATGGCGCTAACCTAACCATGTGACTGCACGCAGGGTGCTTCTAAGTATGCCTAGGGCTTTTGGTTGGTTTTTCAGTTTAGGTGTGATAAAAACCTATATGTTTCTAATATATGGGAGTGTAAATTAAGAACTAATTATTTAGACTAAGGACCCTAATGACGAGCGTTTCTATAATGTTCTATAGCTTCTAATTGATAAGACATAACTAAGTTCAAGTTTGTAATTTTATCTTTAACAAAGTCAACTTCTTCGTTCTCAATTTGATTTGAGTTAGGTTTTCTAACTAAATTAGGTGGGAATAAGTCTTTCTTGTCCTCCGGTTCTGGCAAAATATGGTAATTAAAGGTAAAATTCTAGAAAGAAGACGATCGTAATCTAACATGTCTAAAGTTTCATTAATACTACTTTATCTTTAATAATTTCAACTTCTATATTTTTGTTATTATTTGAACTATCAATTGATGGAAGCAATGTTCCTATTATTAAGTTTTCTAATTCTTGATTCTTAATATCAGAATCGTTTGAAGATACTAGTTTAGAACTACTTGTAGATCCTCATTCTTTAGACATATGAAATAAAAAATTAAAGATCTCAATTAATTTTCAGAGAAACAGTATGAAGAATTTCAAAATCAATCTTATTGAAGCCTATACAATAAGCCTATACAAAAGTTTATCATAAGTGCTAATACAATTCTCTCAATAGATAATCGTATACAACTTAATAAACAATCTTCAAAAATATCGTATTTTCGTGCTCTTGAAATCTCGTATGCTTGTTTTCTCATATTCTCCTTTGTAAGCTCTTCAATAATCTGCAGAAATATCATTAGGAAATACATCTTCAAAACCTCCTATTTATACATATCCATATAAGCTTATACGAGTTCATGCATATTTTTACTTAACTAAAACATTACACACACTATCACATGCATTCTTTATTCGCACTTAGTTCTAGACTTAAGTTAACTTAAACTTCAATATACTTACGTATATGATTATATTTAGTATTTATTTATTAACTTAAATATTCAAGTAAATTAGTACATTAAATATGTCAAATAATAATTAAAATATATAAAATACGTATTATATAGCAATAATATATTATTTTAGTTACCTTTTAACTTTAAGGATCCATAAACCTTTGTATTTATAAGATAAATCCATAAGAGATAACATACCCCCATACTCATACATTTGGGTAAAATAGATATAGATATTCTCATTTACATGACTATATATGAATCTACATGGGTACAACTTCAGAGTTAATCCCACTTATCATATATAATAGAAGTTCTCATAACATATGTAAACAAGTACTTAGAGTGAATCATACTCAACATATTTAAAAGTTTCCAGAATTTATGAATAGGTAAACATATAGGGTTTCACCCACATATATTGTAGGGTGCTAGACCCTTTCTTAAGGAATACATTCACATAAATGAATTCAACTCTTGAAGCATTTCTAAAGCTAAGATATATTCTCAACAACATGAAAGATCACATGCATAAATATAAATACTAGAATTAACAAACATTATCATATATTCTTACCTATTCTCTTGCATCTACATACATATACATATATGTTTTTATTGTCTTTAACTAATGAAGATGAGGTCTTCTATTAATTCAGCTCTTCTTTTTTTTGTTATCTGCAGGTACTCAAGAGAAAAACATTAGTCATTTTAAACCAATGCATTATAAAAAATATGAGAAAGATATTATTTATCCAGCTCTAAAGCAAATTATTTTTATTTTTCCATATGACAATTCGAGTGAGGAAATCCTTCCGACAGCGGCCTTGCCGGCATATGAGGACAGACCCTCCCTCCTCCCAGCGGGAATGCCATGGATGCAATTCAACGCGGGGCCAGACCCGAGAGGGAAAACAAGAACGTGCCTTTCCAAAGGATCATAAAACATGAGGGTGGTCTGCCACACCGACCCTGAGACCCGTTGCCACCCGGGCCTGAAGGCAGATCCGTTGCCGTTTGCCGATGGCCAATGCAGAGGCAGACGGCGATGTTGCGACGTACATGAAAAATTATGCCAAAGACGAGCCGAGGCCCAAATGGGGACCAACGGCGAACGTATCCATGTAAAAACAAAATTCTGCCATTTTTGCCGACGGGTCAATGACTGACACCATCGATGGCGGATTCACAGACCGACCGAGAGCCGAAGCTCTGATACCAATTGTGACGGTCCAAGTCCAAGGGGGGGTTTTAGCTTGTCCCCACAATGAGAAGGACGACCACGCGTTAAGGTGCAAGCCCTTGAGTAACCCGGGAGCCGAAATGGGACTTGAGAAGCAGGACGGCCCAGAGGCCCGATGTAGTGGAAGATGGGATGTTGTCCATAAAATGCGAGGGATGGTCGTCGATGGTGCGCCGTCCCGACGGTTGATTGCCGACAAGTCCATGGTTGCTGTTTGCCAAGAGGCATAGTGGCTCTCCTTTGCCGCACACGTCCATAGCCCCTTTACATGAGCGGGCGAGATGAGGGACGGACGGCCGGGCCGGCCGTCCCGTCGCTTATGTGCGAGCCCTGTCAAGGATGGACGGGGGGGGCGTTCCCGTTACCGGGCATCTACCCATGTTCCAAGGGGCAACCGAGGTCCCCAATAAAGGTGAGGAAGGGAAGGCTCAGCACTCACGCCCATGGTGCGTTTTAGCCCGGACGTTGGGGTCATTCCTAGCCGGTCCGCCGTCCAGAAGCATGCACGGTTATCACTCCCCTTATAGTTGCGCATAATTAGGCACAACATGGTATACCACCCGCGCACCAAGAGGGGCTGGATAGAAATACAGTGAGGCAGGCAAAGAGGCATGATAGAGAGTAGCGGAGGCTGCAAGGACGCTAAGTGCGAGAAGCAGGAAGAAATAAGAGTGGGAATTAGTTTGTAACGCCATCTCTTTGGGTTGAGAGACACGCTGTGCTGAGTGGTGGGGAGCGAGGGCGAGCTCCATCTCCTTTTGTAGAGAGAGAGAGACAGAGAGAGAGAGACCGACCACGAGTCCGATCGTGCTTGGTAGCTGGTGTAACATGTGTGCGTGTGCTTATTAGAGAGTGTCTCAACAGAACATGGCGATTAGTGGACTTCAACGATATTGTCACTTAACTCGCAAAATGCGCATAATAGTCGAGGCTCTGAACTGTCAAAAGAGCATCTACATCACAAAGCCAAGCTCCGGAGTGGTTCTTTCCGGAGAAAGTCTTCAAAGTGATGAATGTCATACATGCACAAAGAACTGAACTTGAAGGGATATGTTTACCTAAATAAATAATACCTCTCTTCAAGAGAACTAAGTTATGATTATTTATATAATGAAGCATTTACAGATGGTTATGATTATTGGCTCATGGCAGATCATTACATATCACAGTAATCGCCATGTTTAAGATTCCTTGCCTACTTTCTTTTTCCACATTGATTGCCACATCCTATCACGCCAAAAGAATGGGAATCTTCATTGCATCCGAAAGAATCGGAGTCTTCATCCCATCAAACCAAAAAGATCAGAATCTTCATTGCATCCTTGAGATGTGTTGTGTTCTACTCCATATGCCCGATGCTTTTGCTTATAAATCTTTTCCTTCCTTTTTCCATCCGTACTTTGTTGTGAATTATCATTTCCTTATCGAATTCTAGCATGCATACTAGATATTTGACATCTTTCTAACCTTCTTATCTCTACACATGGGATAGATAAACTTTATTATGACATCTTTCTAACCTTCTTATATCTACACATGGGATAGATAGACTTTATTATGTCCCATGAAATTAGATCTTACCTCTCATCGTTCTGAATAGTTTTCAAGTAACAATCCCATATCTTCAAGCATGCTATATAATAGAGTGTACCCTATGTAGTTTTAGCACTCTCCCCTTGGAGAGAGTTCTCGCAACTACCTGAAGGTAGATTTATTTCGAGGAAGAAATATTCTTTTGATCTGCTTTCCTAGTGTATGCTATTTTATATTTATTTCTAAGAGAAATATTATTTTTCCATCCTCAAGAATGTAGTCTTCCATGCTCGGATGGAGCACGTCAAGATCTAGATTGCATTATTCGTTATTCAGCAATTCGTTTATTCATGAATAATTACTGAATTTTATGGTAAGCCATTATTTGCATGCAAGTCCTTTTATGTGGTTGTAGAAATGTTTGTGCATATGCATGTGTGTGTGTTAGTGTATGTGCACATGTATATGTGTGTATGTGCATGTGTATATTTGTATATGTTTGAACGTGCATCTTCATCATGTATAAGTGTATATGTGCATATCAATTAGTGTGAGTATGCTATCTAATGAGAATAACACAATTCAAATGATATACAAAGAATGGAAATTGTACTTACAATAGTTAGCCATACTTTTTGCTTGGTTAGCTTCTTGAAAAACTTGCACTAAAGAGATAGAGAGAGAGAGAGAAGAGGGAGAGAGAGAGAGAGAGAAAGGGAGAGAGAGAGAGACAATTCAAAGAGAGAAAGACGTAAAAAGAGAGAAACAAAGACAGAGAGAGACAATAAGATAGAGCTTAGACAAAACAACAATTCTCCATATACTTGTTTCAGCTCGTAAGCGCAGTGCAATTGCGAACGTTGGAGAGCTCTTCATCAAATATGTGATAATGCCGATCGAAAAGCCTCCAAAGTTTTAATTTTTTTCCATCAATAGACGGTCGTGTAAGCGATGGTAATGTGTCGTAAAATCCACTGAAATTGGCATTGCATAAGTGATGTTTTTAGCATCGTTTATGACACTATTTTAAACCATGGCATTAGCGACACTCTGTGCGAGTGTCACACAGTCCGTCGTGCCACATGTCGAAACATTTGTCGTTTGGCTCGTTGTTTAATCGTTGATCCGCGCTCGACGCTTCTTGCGATACATTTTGCAATTTTATAGCGACGAAATTGTGTCGCCTTGATCATCGTTATGTGCCTGTATTCCTTGTAGTGTAAGTCTTCTTTGCAAGTAAAACAAGTGGTAGAGGATGTTGATATATTTAGGTAGTGATGTGTGTGAACACTCTAGGACTGCCGGGGCACTTTTTTCCCTCTTTAGGAGGTTTTTTTCCCCCGGCTTGTATATACACCTATTGCCCTAATGGGCTACTTATCTTTGTACATTCTCTAGTAATACATTCAGTCTTGTGTGTTGTGCTCCAAGCTTCTTCTTCTTCCTTGTGCTGTTCGCGTGCTTCCGCAGACGTCTAACTCCAACAATTGGTATCAGAGCAGGTCGTCGCTTCTTCTAGGGCGCCGTCGACACTCCTCCATTTGCAGTCTCAGATTCGCACGAAATTTGGTGAGCATACTCAGGGTGTTTCCAAAATCAAAACAGCTTTGCTTTGTGGTGCCAAAATCGCGATCTGAGCTCGTTTCGGCCTCCGAACGCACTATCGCAGCGCTTGTGTAGGCTATTTCGTCCTTTTGTGCCAAAGGTATATACCAGTTTCTGTTCGCCAGTTTAAGCGTCTCGAAGTCTGCTACAGGTCTAGCAGAATTCGTTTGGGCAGTTCCGTTCAACTTTTTTAGATACAGTCAATTTTCTGCATCAAGGTATTTTAGTCACCGGCCATGGCTGAAAGCAGTGATGTATTCCGTATGTTGGCTGTTGAGGATAAGTTGGATGGTACCAACTACCCATTATGGGCTTATATGATGCGACATGTACTGGTTGCAAAAGGATTGTGGAACATTGTGCAGGGTGTTGAAAGACGTCCTGTTACACCTGTAACGACAGGTACTGCAAATACAGGTGTTGGAGCTGATGAAGATGGTGTCGAAGATGATATTCCGCAGATTCCTGTTCGTGCTGCTGTTTCTGTTGCACCTACTGCAGAGCAGATTCGTTGGGATGGCAGAGATGCCCAGGCACATGCATTGATAGCTTTGTCTGTCAAACGTGCCATTATTCCTCACATTCGCTCTTGCAGAACAGCAAAGGATGCTTGGGATACACTTACCACTTTGTACCAGGCTAGGAATGAGGCTCGTGTTGCTTACCTCCGAAAACAGTTGGAGAGTGAGCACATGAATGAAGGTGATTCTATGGACAGTTTTCTTACAAAGATCAAAGACCTGAAGGAACAATTGATTTCTGCTGATGAGGTTATACCAGATAGCTCACTTGTGCAGACCGTTCTGAATGGTCTTCCTGATTCATATCAGAGTTTTGCCTCTACTCTTCGGTTGATGATGAAAGGCAATCCGAATGCCTTGTCATTTGAGGAATTAGTCTCTGTTCTGTTGCAGGAAGATCAGTCCAGGCAGAACAGGTCCATTATGCGTGTTGCAGATCAAGCTTTCCTAGCTAGTGAGAAGGGCAAAGGAAAATGGAGCTCTTCTACTAGTAAGCAGAAATCTGCAAATGCTGCACAATCGAAGAACCAGGATAAAGATGAAAAGAAATCAGAAAAGCAGAAATTGTTCTGCAAGTACTGTAAAGGAAATGATCATATTATAAAGAACTGTCCAAAACTGGCTGCTAAAGAGGCAAAGAAGAAAGAGGCTGGAATGGTTGTTGCAGAGGCCTCTACACCAAAAACAGAGTCTGCAAATCTTGTGCAGGAAGAAGAATGGGCGTTTACTACTGTCTGCAGTTTTGACCCATCTTCTCATGATCAGTGCATGTCTGCAGTAGACTCAGATGTTTGGTACTTTGACAGTGGGGCAACCAAACATATTACCTTGCAGCGCAGTTTCTTCTCTTCACTTGAGCCTGCTCCTACAGGGAATACTGTCACATGCGCCAATAACTCCTCTTATCCTGTTATGGGAGTTGGTAAGATCATTCTGACTACTGCTGATGGTAGTTCTTTCACTTTGTCAGATGCTTTATTTGTGCCAGGGATCAAAAAGAGTCTGTTATCAGTTTCTGCATTAGCCAAGATTGGCTTGGTTGTGAAATTTGTTGATGACAGGTGTACAGTCCATGATCTCTCAAATGGCGATGTGATTATTGCTTCTGGCATTTTATGTCGTGGGCTGTACAAGCTCATAGACTATGAAAGATCTGTGAATGATTCCGCATGTGCAGTTCATGATTCTCAGGCTATGTCAGATGCAAAGCTTTGGCATGCACGCTTTGGTCATCTGAATTTTGCTAGTTTGTTACGCCTGCAGAAATCTGAAATGGTGTCCTCTTTGCCCAAACTTGAGGCACCTGGAAAACATGTTTGTGAAGGCTGTATTTTGGGCAAAATGCAGCGTTCTTCCTTTCCAAAAGATGGTTCAGTTCGGGCTACGCAGAAATTACAGCTTGTACATAGTGATGTCTGTGGTCCTATGCAGACACCCTCTTTTGGAAATTACCTTTACTTCGTGACTTTTATTGATGATTTTTCCAGACATGCATGGGTATATCCACTCAAAGCAAAGTCCGAAGTGTTCATGTGCTTCAAACAGTTTTTGGTTTTGGCTGAAAATCTGTCAGCATGTAAAATGGGCACCCTCCGTTCTGATCGAGGGGGGGAATATATGTCTTCAGATTTTAATGCATTTCTGGCTGAACGTGGGATAAAACACCAGTGTACAGTGCCGTATACACCTCAACAGAATGGAGTTGCTGAACGAAAGAACAGGTCACTCATGGAGATGGCGAGGTGCATGGTCAAAAGTCAGGCTTTACCACATAGTTTCTGGCTTGAGGCTGTCATGTGTGCAGCATATGTACTGAACAGGTGTCCCACTAAAGCATTGCAGTCTATCACTCCATATGAGGCTTGGCATGACCGCAAGCCATCTGTTGCTCATCTGCGTGTTTTTGGTTGTTTGGCATATGCATTAGTGCCTGAACAACATCGCAGAAAATTGGATGATAAGGCAGTAAAATGTATTTTTGTTGGGTACAGTTCTGAAAGTAAAGGCTATCGTCTGTATCATCCACAAACTAAACGCATTCTGGTTAGCCGTGATGTTGTCTTTGTGGAAGATGCTATTCAGCCATTGCTTTCATGTACTAAGGAGACATCTGTTAGCTCCAAAGACATGTATGATACTTTGATGCCTCTTTTTACAGGTGGACAGGCTAGTGCTGGTCCTAATGAGGCAACTTCTCAGCCTTTGCAGGTTTCATATGATGATGCAGATCATTCCATTTCTGATGCAGATTTACATGATGCACTTGTTGATGAGAGAGCTGATATTGAGCAGGCAAAAACTATGCCAAAATGGCTGGTGCAGACTTTGCGTGACAGCAAATTAGATGCACCTTTGTCATATCGTACTCGTTCAGGCTCTCATAGTGCCTCCTTTGCATCAGAGTGCTATGCTATGGCTGCATCTAGTCTCTGTGATGAGAACGAGCCTGTTTCTTTTGATGAAGCACAAAATTCAGAAAATTGGATGGCTGCTATGCAATCTGAATATGATGCTATAATGAAGAATGGTACATGGTCTTTATGTGACTTGCCTCCTGGCAAGAAGGCCATTGGCACTAAGTGGGTATACAAGCTGAAGCGTAAACCTGATGGTACAGTTGACAGATATAAGGCTAGGCTTATTGCAAAGGGTTATGCGCAGGAAAGAGGCATTGATTTTGATGAGACCTTTGCACCTACATGCCGTATGACTACTGTTCGGAGCATTTGTGCACTTGCAGCCCATCATGGTTGGAATGTACATCAGTTGGACATTAAAACAGCATTTCTGAATGGTGACTTGCATGAAGAAGTGTATGTTTTTCAGCCCCGTGGCTTTGTGCAGAAAGGGCATGAAAACCAGGTGTGCAGGTTAAAGAAGGCGTTATATGGTTTAAAGCAAGCACCACGTGCTTGGTATGAGAAGATACATGCCTATTTGATTGCACATGGTTTTGAGAACAGTCCAACTGAAAGCACCTTATATGTTAAGCGTGCTAATGATGTGCTTCTGATCATTGTTGTCTATGTTGATGACATGCTGCTCAGTGGTCCTATTGAGACACATATTGCTGATTTTAAGGCTGATTTGCATGCCTCATTTGAGATGTCTGATTTGGGGCATTTGCATCACTATTTGGGCATTCAGTTTATGCAAGTTGATGGTGGAATGGCTTTGTGTCAAACGAAATATATTGACACATTATTGCAGCGTTTTGGCCTTGAAGACTGTAAGCCTATTGCCACTCCTATGGAGACAGGTTTACGATTGAGTCTTCATGATGCTGGAGATGCATTTGATGCTGTTCTCTATCAGCAGGCTGTTGGATGCTTGATTTACTTATGCATTACTCGGCGAGATATTCAATTTGCTGTCTCACAGATGAGCAGGTTCATGCATTGCCCAGGAGTCACGCATTGGAAAGCGGTTAAGCGCATCTTTCGCTACTTGAGTGGTACTCGGCTACTTGGGTTGTTTTATCCCAAGGGGGGATCACTACCGCCAGATTTGCATGCTTTTTCTGACTCAGATTGGGCTGGTTGCTATGACACTCGTGTGTCCACCAGTGGTTTTTGCTTCATGCTTGGTAGCTCATGTATATCTTGGTTGAGCAAGAAGCAGCCTACTATGGCCACTTCCAGTTGTGAGGCTGAGTATAGGGCAGCTTTCACAGCGACTGTTGAGTGTGTGTGGCTCAGACGCCTTATGGCTGATTTGGGTGTTGGCCAGTCTTCTGCCACCACCATCTTCACTGACAGTCAGAGCGCATTGGCAGTTGCGAGGAACCCTGTGTTCCATGCTCGCACTAAGCACATTGAGGTGCATTATCACTATGTCAGGGAGAGGTTCTCTGCTGGGGAGATCAGCTTGGCATATGTGCCCACGCAGGAGAACATTGCAGACCTTTTCACGAAGGCTCTGCCTAGGGAGAAGTTTGAAGCTTTCCGCAAAGCTTTGGGCTTACTTCCTTTTGTGGAGTGATTTCCACATAGCTTGGCACTTCCTTATACATGAGTGCCAGCTCCTTGTTCACCGCATCACTCCCAGGGGGGATTTGTTGATATATTTAGGTAATGATGTGTGTGAACACTCTAGGACTGTCGGGGCACTTTTTTCCCTCTTTAGGAGGTTTTTTTCCCCCGGCTTGTATATACGCCTATTGCCCTAATGGGCTACTTATCTTTGTACATTCTCTAGTAATACATTCAGTCTTGTGTGTTGTGCTCCAAGCTTCTTCTTCTTCCTTGTGCTGTTCGCGTGCTTCCGCAGACGTCTATCTCCAACAGAGGAAACTAGAAGCATGAATGAATACGGAGAAAAAGATCAAGTTGAATGCGACTACTTTGGAAAAACAACTAACCACGTTTTTATAAAGCTAAAATAATCAAGGATCACAAGCAAGGAAGCTCTATCTAAATGGAAATTCTAATCTAGGTCAACACACAAAGGCGTGTAAATCCACTTGAATTATTGTAGAAAGCCATTAAGTTCCACATGACAGTCACTTGATTTGTCTTTTATACTAACTTTCTTTCATCTTTCACACTACATTGTTGGCCACTCTACTTCCTCCAAAAAAAGGGACAAAAACAACTAGCTTATGTAGATGATATAGTGCTTTGTAGATGCACATATATTACCTGTATAACTTCTTTATTGCAAGTTCCTTACTTATTTAGAATTTTGGCCCTATAAATGTTTCTTTTCTTGCCTTTTCCTTTTTTGAGATTTATATTATGTATGTACCCTTAGGGAGTAGGGACAACCCTATGTAGTGGATTTTCCAAGGTTAGGTATTGGACATTTTTCTCAATCCCAAGGTTTGAATATAGTTTTTGACAGATTCCTCAAGTGCTTCCCAACCGTCAATGATGTCTTCTGCTTTCCTCATCCCTCAATGCATAAGATTGTGCCTAAAGCATTATGTGGTCATTGATTACACAATTGGATGACAAGGAGTTTAACAAAAGAATCATAATATTATATTATCTCTGTAGCCTTGGGTAGCAGGGATAACCCTATATAGTGGATTTTCCAAGGTAAGATATTGGATATTTTCCTTAATCCCATGGATTGCGTGGAGTTGTATGGTTGTAGGGATGCATAGAGACCGAAAATTACAAGACTTTGGTTTCTATGCGCTCCGATATGAGTCGATCCATGGGTTTAATGTCACACAAAAAGGAGGTGCAAAGAGGTAGAATTCGTTGTTACAACTCATGTGATTGTTGCATCCATTATCCATTTACCACATGTTTGAACCTCGTGTCTTATATTAACTCATGTGCATCATGGATAACATGCTTTCATTCCCTATAATAGAAATCCCTTCCATAGTGTCCATGCTTGCCACATACGTAGCATCCATCTCTGTTGTTGGTGTTGTCTCAAGATTGATTGTACCTTGCTTTTCTTCCTCTATACTTGCCTCTTCTTCTTGATGAAGAGAATTTTCCCCCTTGATCTTCACTAGAGTGTCCATTATGCTATCCCTTTCCTTACTATGCCTCTACCTTGATTTGTTCATCTACCTCTTCCATTACCTACATTGAATGATTGGACCTCATTGCCCTTTGAGCCTCAACTGTTCATCTCACCAGTTACCATTGACGGGAGTAATTGCTCAAAGTTTAAACAATTATCTCTCACATGTGAAAATGTGGTGAAAGCCTTCCATTCCTCATCATCCCTAAGTACACTCAATCTATATATTACTAGGTCATAATCATCTATGTGACAACCAATGCATCCATTACGTCCTTGATTTTCATAGTGTATTCATTGATCCAAGTACTATTTTCCTCAAATAATTCAGTTCATTCCTTAATTGGATCTTCCGAGAACTTTCAGAAGTAGAGTATTTACTTTGAAGGATTTCCAACACTTTCATTGAAGGTTTTAGATCCTAAATGTCTCCTATGATTACATTGATAAGATGCTCAAATTGGATGAAAATAGCCCTCTTTTAACTCTCATACCATCCTTTGAAGATCCTCACTGATTATTAGCTGGATTATCCCCAAATCTAAGCTGAGCATTTGTTCCACTTATAAGTCCCCATAAACCTTTGCCCATGAAAAATCAAGATAGTCTAAACCTCCATGTTTGATAATTGTTCTTATGTATCTTTAAGATCTAGTTTCTATGTTCTGAGATGGTGTACTCTAATGTACTCTTCTAGTGCCTTTTGATCCAATAAAGTGATGACATTAAGGAGCTTTAACTCTATACTTCAAAAGTACCAAAAGACATCGGGTAGATGCCTTCGTGTAGTTTCTCCATCTTCATCACTCTTTCTATGATTTTGGTTCAAATATAAAAGAGATATATCTCTACAGTAGGAATATAGTAATCGTAGCTTCATTTTGTTGATTGAACAAGGTACTTATCCAACTCTCTTGCTAGTTTTAGCTATTTTAATAAATATTTTTCCAAGTATAACTTGATATATTTACTAGAATCTCTATTCTACTTAGCGGTCTAAAATGGACTTTCTTCTTTGCCAAGATATACTTTACTTTATAGATACAATATTTTGCATGAAATATGTTTTATAGGGAATAGTAAAATGGATCCTAGCTTATAAGAGATCTTCTGGGCTAGGTGTGCTTTTCTCATCACTTGTATCTCCCCATACTAGCCAAAATAATATGGTACATTTTGAAGACTCATGATGTTGCTTTTTCTATTTCTTTGATTAATTCTATCTACGACAACCGTGATTTAGTTTTTCCTTACCTATGTTTAGTTTCTTGTTCCACATGTGCATCGTCTACATGAAGAAGCCTAAGTCTTCTTTGCAAGTAACACAAGTGGTAGAGGAAACTGGAAGCGTGAATGAATAAGGAGAAAAAACAACCAACCACCTTTTTATAAAGCTAAAATAATGGAGGATCACAAGCAAGGAAGCTCTATCCAAATGGAAATTCTATTCTAGGTCAACACACAAAGGGGTGTAGATCCACTCGAATTATTGTAGAAAGCCATTCAATTCCACATGATAGTCACTTGATTTGTCTTTTATACTAACTTTGTTTCATCTTTCACACTACATTCTTGGCAACTCTACTTGGAGCTCCAAAACAAAAGGACAAAAACCACTAACTTATGTAGATGATCTAGTGCGTTCTCGATGCATATATATTACGTGTATTACTTATTATTACAAGTTCCTTACGTATTTAGAATTTTCGCCCTATAACTGTTTCTTTTCTCGATTTTTCCTTACTTTGGATTTATATTATCTCTGTACCCTTAGAGAGTAGGGAAAACCCTATGTAGTGGATTTTCCAAGGTCAGGTATTGGACATTTTCCTCAATCCCAAGGTTTGAATATAGTTTTTGACATATTCCTCAAGTGCTTCCGTATCATCGATGATCTCTTGTGCTCGACCTTCTATACTCTTTCTAGCCAGAGCCTGTAGAGAGTACACATGCGAAAGAAAAATCTAAACATGTACTAACACATGAAAATAGTGGAGATGCACGTATAGAAATTAGCTAGAGATGCACTTGTACAAATTAACTAGAGAGGAAACGGAAGAATGGAGACGAGGATCATTTCTTCAAGAATTGGCCCTTGAATATGGTTCTTTCCAAATTAATGTTTTCAGGATCAGCGACTACTAAACATGGTTAAGGGTTGCCTTTCATACACAAAAATATTGGATATTTTCCTCAATCCCATGGATGGGGTGATATTAATCGAAAAAAAAAGGGGAATCACAAAACTATCCTATGTTTTCCGTCCCCAATTAGAGAGAGAGAGAGAGAGAACTTTTCCTATGGCGAATATGTGGGATGTCAGTTTGAGTAGATTGGTTCGTTTATTGTTGTGGCAGCAGAATGCAATCAACGATTTTGATAGAATCAAGAACTAGGAGACGAAGATGGTCGCTAGTATTTAGTAGCCAGGTTTTGAATATGACTCAGGTTTCTTGTAGGGGAGGGATGGCTTTTCATCGTCATCGAAATAGTGCTTGGATTTGTAGGTGGGTTTGGGCTTGTAGTAGTAGATGGGTTTGGACTTGTAAACTACTGGATTTGGCTTGTAGTAAACAACAGGCTTTGGCTTGTAGTTGTAGTAGTAGTTGGAGAGCACATGCTTCTTGGGCTTGATGTAAACCACAACTGGTTTAGACTCCTCCTTCTCCCTTTCGGGTTTCACGATGTACTTCTTGGGGTGCTCATATTCCTCTTTGTACTTGGGCTTCTCATACTCCGAGTCCTTGTACTTGGGTTCCTCATGCTCCTCTTTGTACTTGGGCTCCTCAAACTCCTTGGACTTGATTTTGTATTTGGGTTCCTCTTCCTCCTCTTCGTGCTCCTCCTTTTTGGGTTTCAAGATGTACTTCTTGGGGTGCTTATACCCTTCTTTGTACTTGGGCTTCTCATAATTCTCCTCCTCCTCCTTATACTTGGGTTCCTCATACTCCTCTCTATACTTGGGCTCCTCCAGCTCCTTCTTGGTCTTGGTTTTGTACTTGGGTTCCTCCTTGTATTCCTTCTCCTTCTTGGGCTTCAGTTTGTAGCCGGGTTCCTCCTCGTATTCCTTGTCCTTCTTGAACTTGTACTTGGGCTCTTCATGATGTTTCTTGGGCTTAAATTCGTACTCTGGTTCAGCCTCATAGGGCGGCTTGTAGTGAGCCTCTTCCTCGTATCCTTTTTTGACCTCGAACGTGTATTTGGGTTTCTCGTAGTGAGCAGGAGGAGGCGTCGTTTCCTCTTCTTCGTTGTTGTAGTAGCCTTCCCCCGCACCGAGAGTAGCGGAGGCTGCAAGGACGCTAAGTGCGAGAAGCAGGAAGAAATAAGAGTGGGGATAAGTTTGTGACGCCATCTCTTTGGGTTGAGAGACACGCTGTGCTCAGTGGTGAGGAGCGAGGGCGAGCTCCATCTCCTTTTGTAGAGAGAGAGAGAGAGACAGAGAGAGAGAGAGACCGACCACGAGTCAGATCGTGCTTGGTAGCTTGAGTAACATGTGTGCGTGGGCTTATTAGAGAGTGTGTCAACAAAACATGGCGATTGGTGGACTCCAACGATATTGTCACTTAACTCGCAAAATGCGCATAACAGTCGAGGCTCTGAACTGTCAAAAGAGCATCTACATAACAAAGCCAACCTCCGGAGTGGTTCTTTCCGGAGAAAGTCTTCAAAGTGATGAATGGCATACATGCACAAAGAACTTAACTTGAAGGGATATGTTTACCTAAATAAATAATGCCTCTCTTCAAGAGAAATAAGTTATGATTATTTATATAATGAAGCTTTTACAGATGATTATGATAATTGGTTAATGGCAGATCATTACTTGCCTACTTTCGTTTTCCCAATCGCCATACTTAAAACAGTCCTCAGTATTAAAACACTTTTTGAAGATCCGCTCATTGATTGCCACATCCTATCAAGCCAAAAGAATCGGAATCTTCATTACATCCAAAAGAATCGGAATCTTCATCCTATCAAGCCAAAAGGATCGGAATCTTCATTGCATGAGATGTGTTGTGTTCTACACCATATGCCAGATGCTTTCTTTACTTCACTTTTGCTTGGAAATCTTTTCCTTCCTTTTTCCATCCGTACTTTATGTTGTGAATTATCATTTCCTTATCAAATTCTAGCATGCATACTAAATACTTGACATCTTTCTAACTTTCTTATCTCTACACATGGGATAGATAGGCTTTATTATGTCCCATGAAATTAGATCTTACCTCTCATCGTTCTTAATAATCTTCAAGTAACAATCCCATATCTTCAAGCATGCTATATAATAGAGTGCACCCTACGTAGTTTTAGCACTCTCCCTTTGGAGAAAGGTCTTGCAGCTACCTGAAGGTAGATTTATTTCTTGGAAGAAATATTGTTTTGATCTGCTTTCCATGTGTATACCATTTTAGATTAATTTCCAAGCGAAATATTATTTTTCCATCCTCAAGAATGTAGTCTTCGATGCTCGGATGGAGCTCGTCAAGATCTAAGTTGCATTATTTGTTATTCGACCATTCATTTATTCATGAATAATTACAAAACTTTATGGTAAGCCCTTATTATTTGACCAAATTATTTGGTGCCAAGTCAGCTTATTCGGACATGCTCGAATAGTTTTTGCATGGGAATTCGACGCTTTTCGATTGAACGTGCTTTCCATTGAAAAAGTTTTCGATCGAAGGATTTTTGATAGAATAGTTTGTCAATTGAAATAAATTCGATCGAATAGTATTTTATAAAAGAATACAACTCTCCTCATTTTTTCATGAGAGCTACTTTGTTCTTTACGAACCTAAAGTGTCGTAGATAGAACAAGGAATAAATTTTGCTATAAATACTAAGTAATTTAAACTATTGTTATTCTTTGACTCAACATTGATTCTTACTTCACAATAGTACATGAATGTGTGTGTATCAGTATGTGCTATATACGAAGTTTCATCTGATAGTATGTGTATGCATATGAGTGTATAATTGTGAACAAAAAATCTATTGTGTCTGCCCGTACTTTATGTTGTGAGTTATCATTAGTTCTATATTTGGAGCTCTCGCTTGTCCTGGTTTCATGTTGAATTATCCTTCCTCAAGGTTTTGTAACAAGTCAATAGATTTCCTAAATATCCAGGATGTTCTTAGAGAGCTTGGTGTAACTTTTCTCTCTCTTTCAAACACTTTTCATGAATTTCTATCCAATACAAAAGAGATATATCTCTACTGTAGAAATATATTATATTAGAGTTTATTTTATCATCTTTTGGTCTTGTAATTTGAAGGCAGCGTACCAAATTCTTCCTAATGTTATAGATGTTTTTCCAAGTCTAGCTATATATTAATAAAGTTTCTCTAACTATGCAACTATTGTCATATGGAAAAATTCGAGAGCTCATATCTCTAGGATGATTCCTACTTTTTGTCATAAATACTTTTCTATGTAATGGTTTTCTAATTATAACTTCGTTGTACTGGTTTGTAGGGTAGGTGCATTCGTGACTCCAAGCATGAAAAATGAATTCTTCCTTCTTGTCAATCGTAAAAACATACATCTCGTCTATTTGAAATAGTTTGAAGTGAACCATGCATGCCCCTTATAAGGATCCGTGATCTTTAGGGACTAAGCATAACAATGTTCTTGTTTAAGAGGACAAGGTGCATATAATACTGCAGTTTGTAATAGGCTATGGAAGGCATTTTTTGGGTTTATTGGACTTCTCTATACGCTTCTAGCGCAATCAAAGCATGAGCTTGAGCATCTTTTCCATCTCATCTAAGCTGATTTTGTGTAGGTGGAGGAGTAACCACTGTACTCAAAGAAGAAGCTCCATTTGTGACAATAGACTTTGAAGTAGAAGCACCTGCTGATCTTCGATCTACATCTGCCACTATGTTCCAAAGTTGTTTTGCAACAATAACATGCTTCATCATGTAAGACCACATCGGATAGTTGGTCCCATCAAGCATATCTTCAGCTTGAAGCATGCCAAACAAGTCATTGCTACCCACCATTTCACAAAAGAACAAGAATGTGACAAAATCTTCACTTCGATGAAAGCTAAAATGAATGCTGAAATTTCAGCTCACAAACCATCACTCAGATGGCGATTCTGACTGCATGAATGGCTTCGAAATGGGGATCAAATCCTAGCACACCTTGTGGAAATGTTTCTTAGATACTAAAACTCACTCTTCGATGCTCAAAAGTTGATTTACACTATTAAAAGTGAGCGCGCACTGCGACGCAAAAACCCGAAACTTGAGAAGGATCTGAACCTACTCTGATACCACTGTTGGGTGCGTGTAGAAGTGCGAGAGACACACAAGAAGCATAGACAAGGATCAAAAACACACTAAGACACATAGAGAAGACAATGGCTGGAATAGCTCTCTTTATTGACGATGAACTGAACTGAAGTAAGAGCTGAATAATGTCCCTAAGTACAAAGTACCACCAAATATAAGAGTATCAAGTATGTGGTAACATGGGGAAAAAACCTCTAGCCAACACTAGTGTAAAAAGTTCCCATGTATAGGGAAAAAGTTCAGATCAAAGCTACTCACGGAACACATAAGTGTAACAGTAGATAGAAAGAGATAGAAGAAAAAGGAAAGGTAGAGGAAAAGAAATAGAGAGAGAAGAAAAGAAGAAACAAAAAAGAGAGATTCATGAGAGAGAGAGAGAGAGAAAAAAAAGAGAAAGGACTAAAGAAAGAGAGAAAGAAAGTGAAGGAGGAAGAGAAATGGATGAGCAAAGAGGAAGAGAGAAGATGAAAGTGAAGGTTAGAGAGAGAATGAAAGGATTAGTAAGAGAGAGAAAAGTAAAGGAAGAGCAAGGTTAGCATACCTACCTTTACTAAATTGGCTATAACTCTCTCATATGGTATCCAAATTGGATGATTCCACTTGGGATAGAAGTAGACTCCAAGAGCTTTTCAATCAATGGCTGGAAGCTATGATTGGATATTTGGAAACCATTGTAGAGAGCACCTAATTCTCTACATATGTCTTCAAAGAGGTATGCTGCCCACTCACCTAGCTTCATTGTTTTGGTCATAACTTCCTAACGGAAGTTCCAAATCAAGAGGTTCAACTTGATATATAATTTACACGTCAAGACCTTTCTTTTGAATATGATAATCCATATTTTGATCATTGGAAGCCACCTCTGCACAAGCTTTTAGATGGCTATTGACTAGCGAGAAACTCTTCTTGAGTGACTTGAGTATCCAATTATAATAATTAGGAGTTCCTAATAATATTTTGAATCATTTTCGATAGGAATGGACTAATTTTCATATAGTTGCATCATATTTTTGCTCTCCAATATATTCGTTTGAATACTTTTTGCATCAAAGATTACAATTTTGCATTGTATTCTCTTCTAGTTTTATGAAATCAACATTGGAATGTGCATGAAAGCTAGTTTCTACATGAAGTTACACTAACTTATGTTGATTCATAAAAGAATGCGTAGATCTTATTTTTGTGTTTTAGAATCTTTTGCAGGTATTGAAGGCAGAAAAAGACATTGTAATGAGGGCATGTAATGCCCAACAACACATTGTTGGAAAAGTTTTTTATCTGTAGGTTTCCAGATTAAATAAAGTGGTTTGTCAACCACTAGGATGATGCTTATCATTATAATGATTATTATTATTTTTCTCAGGCTTCATTTTCTTGGCAAAATGCTGCCAGAAATTTTGTAGCCACATGGCATTATATGTCATGTGAGAACTAGAGTGGGGTTTTGTTGTGTGAGAGAGGAAGTCTTATGTGTGCATAGCTAAAATTATATAAATTGATTGAAGTAGAGAAGAAGATGCATGAGTGGATGCATGCATACATAGACAATATGATTGCTAGAAAGTTGAAGTGCATGATGCATTTTCTATCTATAGAAGATCACTTTTATGTATCACCACGATGAGTTAGGGTGAGCATGAGGTATGGGATAGAGGTTGCATGCATAGGCTAATTATGCCTTTAGAAAGAAAATGACAAGGTATATGCATCAAGTCCAACTAAGATGTGTTTTCGTCTAGTAAAGCATGAACACATGAATTATTTTTCATGTGAGTCTATGTACTTGATATACAAGTTTATCCAGAGTCATCACAAGAGTGGTATGGTTATAATCATCAATACAATTATTAAGTGGTTATATATGAATGGTTGTGATGAGATTAATGAATGTGCAAGAAGCACAATGAATAGAATGACGTCCATAGATATTCACTTTCACTGAAAGGTGGATAGTATGTAAAGAGTTCATTTTTCCACAAGACGATTTGGATGGTTAATTGGTTTGCATTGATTTATATGATCATTATATGCATGGATATATCTCCATGTTAGTGAGGTAGCAGCCTCATAGAGATTTGGATGCTACTCTTTGAGAGAATGCCCAAATTTATTGAAATTTTGAGGGCACTTAGCTCATAGTCGTCTCTTTAAGTTGACCGGGTTTCAAGTAATTTGGAGACTTTTAGATAGGTCAAATGACCTCTGCACTAAACGTGTTGCTAATGGAGATAGAGATCTAAAACAAGTGACATAGGCCTGTCAAAAAAGTAGACCCAAATGGGATTATTTATCTTGTAAATTAAATTAGGATACATGCACTTTGTGCGTATTAATTTTCATTATTTTTTTATATCATTTGATAGGACAAATAATCTCTACACATCAAAGTGCAACCTCTGGAATTTATGAAATGATTAGAGACCATGTTACCTAGAGGTGATTGTTTCTCTTAGCTCATTTATGCAAGACCAAGTGTGCTTTTCTCATCACTTGCATCTCCTCATAGTAGCCGAACTAATATGGTGCATTTTGAAGACTCGTGATGTTGTTATTCTATTTTGTTGTTTAATTCTATCTACCAAAAGGGTGATTTAGTTTTTCCTTACCTATATTTCACCATAAAATGTCTCCATATTTTCCTTGGTTGATTGTACTTGCATATTTAAAAAGAATTCCTTGTTACAACTCATGTGATTGTTGCATCCATTATCAATTTACCACATGTTTGAACCTACTGTCTTATATTAACTCATGTGCATCATGGATAACATGCTTTCATTCCCTATAATAGAAATCCCTTCCATAGTGGCCATGCTTGCCACATACATAGCATCCATCCCAGTTGTTGTTGTCTCAATGTTGATTGTACCTTCCTTTTCTTCCTCTATACTTGCCTCTTCTTCTTGATGAAGAGAACTTTCCCCCTTGATCTTCATTAGAGTGTCCATTATGCTATCCCTTTCCTAAATATGCCTCTTCCTTTATTTTTTCATCTACCTCTTCCATTACCTACATTGAGTGATTGCACCTCATTGCCATTTGAGCCTCAACTATTCATCTCACCAGCTACCATTGACGGTAGTAATTGCTCAAAGTTTAGAAAATTATCTCTCACATGTGAAAATGTGGTGAAAGCCTTCCATTCCTGATCATCGCTAAGTACGCTCAGTCTATATATTACTAGGTCATGATCATCTATATGACAACCTATGCATCCCAACGCATCCGTTACTTCCTTGATTTTCATAGTCTAATCATTAATCCTAGTAGTAGGTTCCTCGAATAATTGAGTTCATTCCTTTATTGGATCTTCTTAGACCTTTCAGAAGTAGAGTATTTACTTTGAAGGATTTCCCACACTTTCGTTGAAGTTTTTAGATCCTAAATGTCTCCTACGATTACATTGATAAGATTCTCAAATTGGATGAAAATAGCCCTCTTTTAACTCTCATTCCATCCTTTGAAGATCCTCAATGCTTATTAGTTGCATTTTGTTGCAATCTAAGCTGAGCATTTGTTCCATTTATAAGTCCCCATAAACCTTTGCCCATGACAAAGCTAGATAATCTAAACCTCCATGTGTGATAACTGTTTTTATGTATCTTTAAGATCTAGTTTCTATGTTTTGAGATGGTGTACTCTAATGTACTCTTCTAGTGCCTTCTGATCCAAGAAAGTGATGACATTAAGAAGCTTTACCTCCATACTCCAAAAGTACCAAAAGATATCGGGTAGATGCCTTCGTTTAGTTTCTTCATCTTCATCACTCTTTCTATGATTTTGGTTCAGAGATAAAAGAGATATATCTCTACAGTAGGAATATAGTAAGGGTAGCTTCATTTTGCTGATTGAACAAGGTACTTATCCAACTCTCTTGCTAGTTTAAGCTATTTTAATAAAAGGAAGCTCTATCTAAATGGAAATTCTATTCTAGGTCAACACACAAAGGGGTGTAGATCCACTCGAATTATTGTAGAAATCCATTGAATTCCACATGATAGTCACTTGATTTGTCTTTTATACTAACTTTGTTTCATCTTTCACACTACATTCTTGGCCACTCTACTTGGAGCTCCAAAAAAAGGGACAAAAACAACTAAGTTATGTAGATGATCTAGTGCTTTCTCGATGCATATATATTACGTGTATAACTTCTTTATTGCAAGTTCCTTACGTATTTAGAATTTTGGCACTATAAGTGTTTCTTTTCTCGCTTTTTCCTTACTTTGGATTTATATTATCTCTGTACCCTTAGAGAGTAGGGATAACCCTATGTAGTAGATTTTCCTCAATCCCAAGGTTTGAATATAGTTTTTGACATATTCCTCAAGTGCTTCCGTACCATTGAGGATCTCTTGTGGTCGACCTTCTATACTCTTTCTAGCGAGAGCCTGCAGAGAGTACACATGCGAAAGAAAAATCTAAACATGTACTAACACATGAAAATATTGGAGATGCACGTATAGAAATTAGCTAGAGACGCACTTGTACAAATTAACTAGAGAGGAAACGGAAGAATGGAGACGAGGATCATTTCTTCAAGAATTGGCTCTTGAATATGGTTCCTTCCAAATTAATGTTTTCACGATCAGCGACTACTAAACATGGGTAAGGGTCGCCTTTCATACACAAAGGTTTAAGAGCTTCCATGTTTAATGCTTTCCTGATCCCTCAATGAATAAGATTGTGCCTAAAGCATTATGTGGTCATCGATTACACTATTGGATAACAAGGAGTTTAACAAAAGAATCAAAATATTAAATTATCTCCATAGCCTTGGGTAGTACTGATAACCTTATAGTTGATTTTCCAAGGTTAGATATTGGATATTTTCCTCAATTTCATGGGTTGGGTGTAGTTGTATACTTGTAGGGACGCATAAAGACCGCAAATTACAAGACTTTGGTCTCTACGCGCTCGGAGATGACTTGATCCATGGGTTCAATGTCACGCAAAAAGGAGGTGCAAAGAGGTATGTGTGTATGCATGAGTAAGTGTGTCTCTATATGTGTGTAAGTGTGTGTGTGTCTATGTGTGTATGTGTTTGTGTCTATGTGTGTGGTGTGTATGTGTGTCTGTGTAAGTGTGTATGTTTCTATGTATGTATGTGTGTGTTTATATGTGTGTGTGTGTGTATTTGTGTGTGTCTAAGTGTGTATGTGTTTATTTTTGTATGTGTGTATGTGTGTGTGTATGTGTGTGTGTCTGTGTGTAAGTGTGTGTGTGTCTATGTGTGTATGTGTGTATGTCTGTGTGTATGCATGTGTAAGTGTGTCTATGTATGTGTGTAAGTGTGTGTGTGTGTGCCTATGTGTGTATGTTTGTGTGTGTGTCTATGTGTGTGTGTCTGTGTGTAAGTGTGTGTGTTTATTTGTGTATCTATGTATGTCTCTGTATGCATGTGTATGTGTGTGTGTAAATTTGTGTGTCTATGTGTGTAAGTGTGTGTGTGTGTGTCTATATGTGTGTGCGTCTATGTGTGTATGTGTGTATGTCTATGTGCATGCATGTGTATGTTTGTGTATAAATCTATGTGTGTATGTGTGTATATGTGTGTATGTATCTATGTGTGTGTATGTGTCTATGTGTGTGTATGTGTCTATGTGTGTGTATGTGTATGCATGTAACCATGTATCTATGCATATGCATGTGCATTATGTATGCATATGTATGCATGTGTGTGTATGTGTGTATGCATGTAAGTATGTATGTATGCATATGCATATGCATTATGTATGCATATGTATACATGTATGCGTATGTGTGTGTATGCCTTTTTACATGTGTGTGTGTATATTCATATATATGTGTGTATGTGCGTGTGTGTGTGTCTATGTGTGTATATGTATGTGTGTGTATGCATGTAAGCATGTATGTATGCATATGCATGTGGATTATAAATCCATATATATGCATGTGTATGTATGTGTGTGTATATGTGTGTGTATGCATGTAAGTATGTATGCATGCATATGCATATGCATTATGTATGCATATGCATATGCATTATATATGCATATGTATGCATATACATATGCATTATATATGCATATGTATGCATATGCATATGCATTATGTATGCATGTATGTGTATGTGTGTGTATGTCTCTCTATGTTTGTGTGTGCATATGTATGCATGTATGTGTATGTGTGTGTATGTCTCTCTCTATATGTGTGTGTATGCATATATGTGTGTGTATGTGTGTGTCTCTATGTGTGTATGTTTGTGTGTGTCTATGTGTGTATGTGTCTGTCTATGTGTGTATATATGTGTATATCTATATTTATGTGTCTATATGCATGTGTATGTGTGTGTGTAAATCTGTCTAGATGTGAGTGTGTGTCAGTGTGTATGTGTCTATATGTGTGTATGTGTTTCTGTGTGTGTATGTGTCTATGTGTGTGTATGTGTCTATGTGTATGCATGTATGTATGCATATGCATGTGCATTATGTATGCATATGTATGCATATGTGTGTGCATGTGTGTGTATGCATGTAAGTATGTATGTATGCATATGCATATGCATTATGTGTGTATGTGTGTATGTGTGTATGTGTGTATGTGTGTATGTGTGTATGTGTGTATGTATGTGTGTGTATGTGTGTGTGTGTATGTGTGTGTATGCTTGTGTATCTATGTGTAAATATGTGTGGATATGTGTGTGTATCTGTGTGTATGTGTCTATGTATGTGTATGTGTCTATGTGTGTGTATGCATGTATGTATGGATATGCAAGTGCGTTATGTATGCCTATGTATGCATATGTGTGTGTATGTGTGTGTATGCATGTAAGTATGTATGTATACATATGCATATGCATTATGTATGAATATGCATATGCATTATGTATGCATATGCATATGCATTATGTATGCATATATATGCATGTATGTGTATGTGTGTGTATGTCTTTGCATGTGTGTGTATGCATATATGTGTGTGGATGTGTGTGTGTGTGTATGTGTGTGTGTATGTGTGTGTGTATGTGTGTGTCTATGTGTGTGTGTGTGTATGTGTGTGTATGCCTGTGTGTCTATGTGTGTGTGTCTGTGTGTATGTGTATGTGTGTATGTGTGTGTATGTGTGTGTATGTGTGTGTATGCATGTAAGCATGTATGTATACATATGCATGCATGGGTTTGTAGGTGTGTGTATGCATGTAAGTATGTATGTATGCATATGCATATGCATTATGTATGCATATGTAGTCATGTATGTGTATGTGTGTATGTGTGTATGTGTGTATGTGTGTATATGTCTCTCTACGTGTGTGTGTGTATGCATATATATGTGTGTATGTGTCTATAAATGTGTGTGTCTGTGTCTATATATGTGTGTGTATGTGTGTGTGTATATGTGTATGTGTGTGTGTGTCTATGTGTGTATGTGTGTGTCTATGTGTGTATGTGTGTGTCTATGTGTGTATGTGTGTGTCTATGTGTGTATATATGTGTGTATCTATATATATGTTTGTATTCATGTGTATCTGTGTGTATAAATGTGTGTGGATGTGTGTGTGTGTAAGTGTGTATGTGTCTATGTGTGTGTATGTATATGTGTTTTTGTCTATGTGTGTATGTGTGTGTGTCTATGTGTGTTTGCATGCGTTTATGTGTGTATATGTGTGTGTGTGTGTGTAAATTAGTGTGTATATGTGTGTGTATAAATCTGTGTATATGTGTGTATGTGTCTATGTGTCTATGTGTGTATGTGTGCATGTGTGCATATATGTATGTATGTGTATATATATGTGTGTACGCATGTGTATGTGTGTGCGAGAATGTGTGTGGATGTGTGTTTGTATGTGTGTGTCAGTGTGTATGTGTCTAATATGCATATATGTGTCTATGTGTGTGTGTGTCTATGTGTGTGTGTCTATGTGTGTGTGTCTATGTGTGTATCTATGTGTGTATATGTGTATGTGTGTGTGTCTATGTGTGTGTGTATGCATGCGTACATGTATGTGTTAATTTGTGTGTGTATGTGTGTGTGTGCATACCTTGCTTCCTTTGAGGTGTGTGCTAAAATTGGTAGGGTCGATCTCTCTCTCTCTCTCTCATCCTAATCGTGACACAAATGTATCGAGAGAAATCAATTTTGTTTTAATATTCTAGATTGTCGCTTATGCGATGCTATGAAATATCAAGATGTCGAGTATGTGATGCTCCAGCATGGCAGGTAGTTTGCCAATGTCAATAAAAGCATCACTGGCTAGTGATGCTCCTTGCGATGCACATTTATAGCATCGCATAAACGACACTATGCATCATTTATGCAACGAATCATTGTTTTTTTAATAAAAAGAAGTCTCATCACTAGCCTCGCATAAGTGACGAGATCCACTTTTTTTCCATGGGGGGGCGTCGCTACTCCACCCTATTTCTAGTAGTGAAATACAAAATTGGTATAGCTCTACAGTAGGAATATATTAACGGTGCTTTCATTTTGGTGATTGAATGGGGTAGTTATCCGAATCTCCTAGTAGCTTCAACTATTTTAATAAATCGTTTTCCAAGTATAACTTTTAATAGTGAACAAAATCTCTATTCTATTAAGCCGTACAAAATTAACTTTTTTCTTTGCCTATATTTACTTTACTTTATAGATATCATGTTTTTCATGAAATATTTCTTATTGTCAATAGTAAAATGGATCCTAGCTTAGAAGAGATCTCCTAGGCCAAGTGTGCTTTTCTCATCACTTGCATCTTCTCATAGTAGCCAAATAATATGGTACATTTTGAAGATTCATGATGTTGTTATTTATATTTCTTGGTTTAATTCTATCTACCAAAAGGTGATTTATTTTTTCCTTACCTATATTTCACCATGAAATGTCTCCACATTTTCTTTGGTTGATGGTACCTGCATATTTGAAACGAATTCCTTGTTACAACTCATGTGATTTTTGCATCCATTATCAATTTACCACATGTTTGAACCTAGTGTCTCATATTAACTCATGTGCATCATGGACAACATGCTTTCATTCCTTATAATAGAAATCCCTTCCATAGTGGCCAAGCTTGCCACATAAATAGCATCCATCTCAGTTGTTGTTGTCTCAAGTTTGATTGTACCTTCCTTTTGTTCATCTATACTTACCTCTTCTTCTTGATGAAGAGAACTTTCCCCCTTGAACTTCATTAGAGTCTCCATTATGCTATCCCTTTCCATAATATGCCTCTACCGTGATTTATTCATCTACCTCTTCAATTACCTACATTGAATGATTGGAACTCATTGCCCTTTGAGCCTCAATTGTTCATCTCACCAGTTACCATTGACGGTAGTAGTTGCTCAAAGTTTAGAAAATTATCTCTCACATATGAAAATGTGGTGAAATCCTTCCATTCCACATCATCCCTAAGTCCATTCAAACTATATATTACTAGGTCATGATCATCTATGTGACAACCTACGCATCCCAATGCATCCATTACTTCCTTGATTTTCATAGTGTAATCATTGATCCTAGTACTAGGCTCCTCAAATAATTGAGTTCATTCTTTAATTGGATATTCTTAGATCTTTTGAAAGTAGAGTCTTTACTTTCAAGGATTCCCAACACTTTCATTTTAGTTCTTGAATGTCCCCTATGATTACATTGATAAGATACTCAAATTGGATGAAAATAGCCCTCTTTTAACCCTCATACCATCCTGATTATTTGTTGGATTATCCCCCAATCTAAGCTGAGCATTTGTTCCACTTATAAGTCCCCAAAAACCTTTTCCCATGACAAAGCTAGATAATCTAAACCTCCATGTCTGATAATTGTTCTTATGTATCTTTAAGATCTAGTTTCTATATTCTGAAACGGTGTACTCTAATGTACTCTCCTAGTGCCTTTCAGTCTAATACAGTGATGACATTAAGAAGCTTTACCTCTATACTTCATAAGTTCCAAAAGACATCGGGTAGATGCCTTCCTATACTTGCTTCTCCATCTTTGTCACTCTTTCTTTGATTATGGGTTCAATATAAAAGAGATATATCTCTACAGTAGGAATATAGTATGGGTAGCTTCATTTTTTTGATTGAACAAGGTACTTATCCAACTCTCTTGCTAGTTTCAGCTATTTTAATAAATCGTTTTGCAAGTATAACTTGATATATTTACTAGAATCTCTATTCTACGTAGAGGTCTAAAATGGACTTTCTTCTTTGCCGAGATCTACTTTACTTTATAGATACAATGTTTTGCATGAAATTTGTGTTATAGGGAATAGTAAAATGGATCCTACTTTAATGAATAGGGAGAAAAAGATCAAGTTGTATGCGAATACTTTGGAAAAACAACCAACCATGTTTTTATAAAGCTAAAATAATGAAGGATTACAAGCAAGGAAGCTCTATCTAAATGGAAATTCTATTCTAGGTCAACACACAAAGGGGTATAAATCCACCCAAATTATTGTAGAAAGCCATTTAATTCCACATGATAGTCACTTGATTTGTCTTTTATACTAACTTTCTTTCATCTTTCACACTACATTCTTGGCCACTCTACTTGAAGCTCCAAAAGAAAAGGACAAAGACAGCTAGCTTATGTATATAATATAGTGCTTTGTCGATGCATATATATTACCTGTATAACTTCTTTATTGCAAGTTCCTTACTTATTTAGAATTTTGGCCCTATAAATGTTTCTTTTCTCACCTTTTCCTTACTTTGGATTTATATTATCTCTGTACCCTTAGAGAGTAGGGATAACCCTATGTAATGGATTTTCCAAGGTTAGGTATTGGACATTTTCCTCAATCCCAAGGTTTGAATATAGTTTTTGACAGATTCCTCAAGTGCTTCCCTACCATCGATGATGTCCTCTGCTTTCCTCATCCCTCAATGCATAAGATTGTGCCTAAAGCATTATGTGGCCATTGATTACACTATTGGATAACAAGGAGTGTAACAAAAGAATCATAATATTATATTATCTCGCTAGCCTTGGGTAGTAGGCATAACCCTAGATAGTGGATTTTTCAAGGCTAGATATTGGATATTTTCCTCAATCCCATGGATTGGGTGTAGTTGTATGGTTGTAGGGAGGCATGGAGACCACAAATTACAAGTCTTTGTAGGGATTCTCCAATATGAGTCGATCCATTGGTTTAATGTCACACAAAAAGGAGGTGCATAGAGGTACGATCTTGTCGAATGTATCCTCCAGGGATCTTAATCCAAGTCTAGGATATGGATTTGCACTGAATTAAGTTGTTTTCTTGATATTCAATACAAACACAAGTAAGATTTTCCAATGAGTGATATTAATCGAAAGAAAAGGGGAATGACAAAACTATGCAATCAACGATTTAGAGAGATTTTACTATGGCAAATATGTGGGATTAGTTCGTTTACTATTCTGTCAGCAGAATGCAATCAACGATTTTGATAGAGTCAAGAACTAGGAGACGAAGATGCTGGCTACTATTTAGTATCCAAGTTTTGAATATGACTCAGGTTTCTTCTAGGGGAGGGATGGCTTTTCATCATCATCAAAATAGTGCTTGGATTTGTAGGTGGGTTTGGGCTTGTAGTAGTAGATGGGTTTGGACTTGTAAACTACTGGATTTGGCTTGTAGTAAACAACAGGCTTTCGCTTGTAGTTGTAGTAGTAGTTGGAGAGCACATGCTTCTTGGGTTTGATGTAAAGTGCAACAGATTTGGGCTTGGGTTTTGGCTTGTAGTACACCACATGCTTCTTTGGCTTGATGTAAACCACCACTGGTTTGGGCTTGGGTTTTGGCTTGTAGTACACCACATGCTTCTTTGGCTTGATGTAAACCACAATTGGTTTAGACTTATCCTCCTCCTCCTCCCTTTTGGGTTTCAAGATGTACTTCTTGGGGTTCTCATATTCCTCTTTGTACTTGGGCTTCTCATACTCCTTCTCCTTGTACTTGGGTTCCTCATGCTCGTCTTCATACTTGGGCTCCTCAAACTCCTTCATGGACTTGATTTTGTAATTGGGTTCCTCTTCCTCCTCCTGGTGCTCCTCCTTTTTGGGTTTCAAGATGTACTTCTTGGGGTGATTATATCCCTCTTTGTACTTGGGCTTCTCATAATTCTCCTCCTCCTCCTTATACTTGCGTTCCTCATATTGCTCTCTATACTTGGGCTCCTCCAACTCCTTCTTGGTCTTGGTTTTGTACTTGGGTTCCTCCTCGTATTCATTCTCCTTCTTGAACTTGTACTTGGGCTCTTCATGATGTTTCTTGGGCCTAAATTCGTACTCTGGTTCAGCCTCATAGGGCGGCTTGTAGTGAGGCTCTTCCTTGTATCCCTTTTTGACCTCGAACGTGTATTTGGGTTTTTCGTAGTGAGCAGGAGGAGGCGTCGTTTCCTCTTCATTACAAGAAATAGGGGGCCATAGCCGTTGCATAAGCAATGCTAGCGTCGCTTATGCGATGCTAAATTAATAGCCTCGCAAATACCATCGCTAATGAGCAACCGTATTTGCAACTTTGGCAAACTGAAGAGCATCGCATATGCGATGCTCTGGAATGTAAAAAAAAAAATCGATTTCTCCCGGCACATTTGTGCCCGCATTTGGACGCGAGAGACCAAGAAGAGACCGAGAGAGAGAGAGAGAGAGAGAGAGACATCTACTTGCAAGGTATGCGCACACACACACTTACACACACATACATATGCATACACACACGTATACACACATAGACACACACACACATACACATAGACACACACACATACACACAAATACACACACATATACACACATACACAAATAATGTTGCATACACACATGCACACATAATGCATACACATGCACACACATATACACATACATATACACACACATACACACATACACACACACATACACACACATACAAACAAATACACACACACATACACACACATATACACACATACACACACATATATGCATACACACACACATAGAGAGACATGCACACACATACACATACATGCATACATAATGCATATGCATATTCATACATCCATACATACTAACATGCATACACACACATATGCATACATAATGCATATGCATATGAGTACATACATACATACTTACATGCATACACACACATATGCACACATAGATACATACACACACATAGAAAGATAGGCACATACACACACATATGCATACATACATGCATACACATACACACACATATGCATACACATACACGCACATAGACACATACACACACATAAACACATACACACACATACACACACATATGCATACATAATGCATACACACACATACACACACATATGCATACATACATGCATACACATACACACATAGACACATACACACACATAGACACATACACACACATAAACACATACACACTCATAGACACACACACATACACATAGACGTGCACACACATACACATAGACGTGCACACACATACACATACATATACACACACATACACACATAGACACATACACACATTATGATGCATTCACACACATACACATGCATACACACATAGACACACATATACACACACACATACACACATAGACATTTACACACACATATATGCATACACACACACATAGAGAGACATACACACACATACACATACATGCATACATATGCACACATAATTGCATACACATACATATGCATACATACATGCATACACATACACACATACACACATACACACACATAGACACATACACACATAAACACATACACACTCATAGATACACACACACATACACACACGTATACACACACACATACACACATAGACACATACACACATACACATGCATACACACACATACACATGCATACACACATACAGACACATATACACACACATACACACATATACACACATATATGCATACACACACACATAGAGAGACATACACACATATACACATACATGCATACATATGCATACATAATGCATATGTATATGCATACAATGTACATACATACTTACATGCATACATAATGCACATGCATAGATACATACACACACATAGACACATACACACATAGACACATACACACATAGACACATACACACACATAAACGCATACATACTCATAGATACACACATATACACATAGACACACACACACATAAACACACATATACACACACATACACACATAATGATCCATACTACACATGCATACACACATGCAGACACATATACACACACATACACACACATATATGCATACACACATAGAGAGACATACATGCACATACACATATATGCATACATAATGCATATGCATATGCATACATACATACTTACATGCATACATAATGCACATGCTTACATACACATACATAAAGCATACACACACATATGCATACATAATGCATACACATACATACACACATATGCATACATAATCCACATGCATAGATACATACACACACATAGACACATACACACATAGACACATACACACATAGACACATACACACATAGACACATAAACACATACATACTCATAGATACACACATATACACATATACACATAGACACACACACACATACACACACATATACACACACATACACACATAATGATGCATACTACACATGCATACACACATACATACACATATACACACACATACACACACATATATGCATACACACATAGAGAGAGACATACACACACATACACATACATGCATACATATGCATACATAATGCATATGCATATGCATACATACATACTTACATGCATACATACATACTTACATGCATACATAATGCACATGCTTACATACACATACATAATGCATACACACACATATGCATACACACACATATGCATACATAATGCATACACACACATACACACATATGCATACATAATGCATATGCATATGCATACATACATACTTACATGCATACATAATGCACATGCTCACATAATGCACATGCTTACATACACATACATAATGCATACACACACATATGCATACATAATGCATACACACACATACACACATATGCATACATACATGCATACACATACACACATAGACACATACGCACACATAGACACATACACACACATAAACACATACAAACTCATAGACGCATAGCGACACATACACATAGACACATACACATACACACACATATACACACACATATACACACACACACAAACATACACACATAGACACATATACACATAATGATGCATACACACACATACATATGTATACACACACATATGCATACATATATGCATACACATACACACATAGACACATACACACACATAGATACATACATACACATAAACACATACACACTCATAGACACACACACATACACATAGACGTGCACACACATACACACACACATACACACATAGACACATACACACATAATGATGCATACACACACATATGCATACATACATGCATACATACATGCATACACATACACACATAGACACATACACACACATAGATACATACATACACATAAACACATACACACTCATAGACACACATACATACACATAGACACACACACACACATATACACACACACACAAACACACATAGACACATACACACATAATGATGCATACACACACATACACATGCATACACACAAACAAACACATGTACACACACATACACACTTATATGCATACACACACATATATGCATACACACACATAGAGAGACATACTCACACATACACATACATGCATATATATACATATATAATGCATATGCATATGCATACATACATACATACATACATACACACATGCATACATACACATACATAATGCATACACACACATGCATACATAATGCATATACACACATACACACATATGCATACATACATGCATACACATACACACATAGACACATACACACAGATAGATACATACACACACATAAACACATACACACTGATAGATACACACACATACACATACACACACATACACACATAGACACATACACACATAATGATGCATACACACACATACTTATGCATACACACATACACACATATACACGCACATACATACACACACATGCATACATACACATACTTAATGCATACACACATACATATGTACACACATATATATATATATTGATTTCTAACCATTTTTTTTATATGTTAGGTATTATGGATCCCAGTAGAGAGAGAAAGGCGAAACTCACTCTCATAAAAATTCTTATGAGAGCAAGAGTTCCGTCTGATACTCTAGGGGCCATAATGTGTGATTACTCAAAGATGTCTGATGAGGAGCTGGACTATACGATCGAGATGCATGCTTACCCAGCGATCAGACGAGGGCTCTTCTGTGGCTCCACATGCAGGAAGAGAGCTATCTGCTCATAGGTATGTTTTTTTTCATAAACAAATTTAATGATATTAGAACACATATTTTTATTTATTTTTATCTATCTATTTTCAGGACACCTATACCACCTCCAGCATGTGATAACAGAGCAGAGTTGCCTATGAGGACATGCATAGGCACCTAAAGACTAGAGTGTGATATAGAGCCAGAGGGGAACATTGTGTACATAGGGAATGGATTGGAGTTCAAGAGAAGGATGTAGGCACTATGCGACTCTTACCTGCGCTTTCTCCACTTACCGTGGAAGTAAGTAAACATTTTACATATAAATTGAAATAAATATATTATGTTTTATTTACATGATGTGTTTTTTTTGTGTAGTGAGCATGATGAGAGGGATAAAAAATACGTACTTAGCTCACTTGAGACAGAGTTTGGGAGAGGATGGTCGCTTAAGTGGTGTCTAAAAGAGATGTAGACACTTATGGCTCATCGTCGCGATAATGCACGGTATGCACTGCTTATATATATATATATATATATATATATATATATATATATATATATATATATATATATATATATATATATATATATATATATATATATATATATATATATATATATATATATATATATATATATGTGTGTGTGTGTGTGTGTGTGTGTGTGTGTGGATATGAGTATGTGTGTTTATGCATGTATGTATGAATATGAGAGAGAGAGAGAAAAGAGTGAGACTATAGGTATAAATACACGCATACACACACATATACATCATACATGCACATTTACACACATATACATATACATGCACATTTATACATACACACACATACATGCACATTTTTACACACACATATACATGCATGCAGTTACACACATATAATGAATACATATAAACACATACACATACTCACATACACGTACACATACTCAAAGACACATACACATGCATAATCATATGTACACACACATAGACTCATATAATCATATTGACATGCATGTATACATATACACATGCATATATACACACACAACACATGCATATGCAAATATAGATACACATACATACACAACACATGCATACACATAAATAAATAAATCCTATTTCAAAAATCCTAAATTGAAAACACTAATTTTGATATTAGGGTTTTAAAACCCCTAATTTAAAAACTCTAATTCAACCTTTTAGCCATATGTTTGAAGTATATGTACACATTGCATCTATTCCTCCGACCTCCTACTACAGAGATGTCTCTCCTCCCAACCTTATGCCTCTATATATAGCTACTCGAATCAACGAGGATCATAATATATATAAAGATATATACACATCATGTAGATAGGATACATAAATATAAAATGGTGTAGATATATTATGCATCACACATACATGCCTAAATGCACACATAAATATATATATACATACTAACATATTTACATGTACACATTTACACATAGACATATATACATATATACATGTACACATCACATATACATGCCTACATGTACACATAAACATATATATACATGCATACATATTTACATGTACATATTTACATAGACACAAATACATATATACATGTACACAATTATAAACAGTTGCCTATATTACATGAATACATGAATATTTTACATAAATGCAAATGCATATATACACATATGCATATTTAACACATGTATACATATATCACACACATGCAAACACATACATATACATGAAATACATATATATGCATACTAACATATGTATACATATAATACACATGAATACACTCACATATTCATACATACATGATAAAAATTTGCTCCTCGAAGATAAAGATATATATAAAATAATTAGGCATACCCCCGAGCTTCATGTTCTAACTTAGAAGAACATGATTTCATCTCTCTAGTAGGATTCATCGTTATTCAAGTTAATAAAAAGATCTATTATCTGATATACATTGAGAAGCTTCAAGTTATTGATCGATAACTAGAGTAGAATTTACTATCTAATCTGCTCATATGTTTTCATTATTGCCATCATTTTGGTAAGACATCAATATAGTCTCATCTTCATTATTCTTATTGATTTCATTTATTTCTTCTATTGTTGAATCTATGTTCTCATGAATCACATCATCTATTGATGGATTAATATCTATTTTTGGTAATTCCTCTTCCTCATCAAGTAGAATCAACATGTAGAGAATTATCCTCTTCATCAAAAAGATTAGTATCATTATCACGTATAATGATTCTAATTTCTATTTCAAATGTTGATGTATCTGTATCTAATGTTGAATCATCAAGAGGACTTTCTTCGATTTCTCTAACAATAAACTATTCAAACAATGACCTACCTCTAGGTTGCACATGAATGACTTGCCACCAAGGATGAGCATGTGTGTTTTTATAAAAAAATGCTTGTTCAATATGCTTAGGAAGAATATATGATTCTTTAGTAGTTCGCATTACCTTGGATAAATCAATTGCCCAAAACCCAGATAATTCCTTTCTTAATGTGGAATTACTACCTTTATACTCTGCTCGAAACCAGTCACCCTTCAATATGACCTATCAAAATATATAACAACAAAAACCCATCATTAGGTGCTTAAAAAAATAACTAACTCTATAAAAATATATAAACTTTTCTCTACCTATTTGAATGTACGAAATGAAATTCCGTAGATACCAACAATAGTTCCTACGTAACCAAGTTCGCTATCTATTAGGTTCGTGTCTTTTGAGCTAGCACGTGATAGTTGCTTGAAAGAAGCAACAATACTAGAATCCTCTATTTTATGTAAAGAATCAATGGCTTTGATTCTAATATGCTGTCCAAAAGCCCAAATATTAATGAACATTCGAGCCTGCAAAATAAATTCAATTAGTAAATAGAAACTAACATACATATATGAAAAAAATAAAATATTATTTTAATAAAATTACCTTTCGTTCACAAACTATCATTAACTCTCTTTGCTCATCTGAAATTTCTTCATTATTTGCTTGGCGCATTGCAAATGACCATATAGCCAATCCGTGAAAGAAGATATATTTGTAATCTCATTATTATCGAGATTACGTCTAAATCATTTGTTTTTTCGCCTTTTACTTCGGAGATTTTGCAGTTCCTCGTACTCGCTAAGGAATGCTTGCATGCATTCGCTATTATATGCTACAAAAGTAGAAACATCATTTTTTTCTTGAAATGTAAATAAGAATGGAACCCCCTTACCTGATAATACATCATCTGCTACTTTTGAAGAAGACTCGTTGGTCCATGCACGTGAAGCTTCTTCATGAACTCTTTCAAGGTACTCACTAACGTAATACATGCACTCTTCAAGCATCCAACCCTTTTCCATGGATCCTTCTGGTTTCGCTCTTTGTCGCACATAACTTTTTAATACTCCCATAAATCGCTTGACCCAAAACATCCATCGAGTGTTGACAACATCTGTAATCTCTGTTTCATCTACAAGATGGACTAATAAATGAATCTGAATATCAAAAAATGAAGTAGGAAGTTCTTTCTCCATCAAACATAGTAGCTCTTTGCATTCACGTTTTTTTTGTGGGATTGAATTTTTGTCAATCTCTTTGGATGTAATCCACCTATACCTATCATAAAAGCAATTATAAAGAAGTTAATTAAAAAATAAAAGATATCCAATATTCATATATATTAAATATAAAAGTATCATAATTACCTTATAAGTGATCCAAGACGATAGATCACATCTCATACTCCTTTCGTTGTACATCCATCAATAACCAAAGATAAAATATGTTTCAAAAATTTATGCCAGTCATGGGCCTTTAACCCAAATAAGCTCTTATCATCCATAGTAAACATGTTTTGAAAAGATGCTCCATATCCTGTAGGAGTCTTAATCAATTGAATTCTATTGTTGATAGTCTGTATCTCTTTTGTTGTAAGTACCCAAGGAACGAGTGCATAAGTCGTTTCTTGTCGATGTCTATCAAAAACTGGCCATAACTTTGGTTTGGATTTTTTATCTTTCAAATCATTCCTTGATGTTGTGGTATCTTTTAGTCCAAGAAGATGCTGCCATAGTGAATAACCAATAGTTTTGAATATATGCATAGGATCAAGAAGATGACATACTTTTAACTCTTTCCAATACTCCAAAGAATACCATGTTGATATGTTCTCTACGAGTGCCAATTTTCCTTCACCTCTCTTCACATACTCATTATCTGAATCATCACTGAAGATTTTTGCTTCTGGATCTATCAGAGGTCCATCTGTCCATTTTTTATACCAATCCATAGGCGTCATAGGTTTGGGACACTGACCTGTTTCAAGCTTTCCATTAAAATTTATCGCTTCTCTTTTAGATCTTAATGGATGATCATCAGGCAAGAATCATCGATGTCGAAGATAAATATTTTTGTTGAGATTCTTACTATAGATTGATCTCAACCAATTCACCACAATATGGACAAGCTTTATAAACCTTAGTAGATATTCCTGCATCATGGAAAATGATAAAAATATAATTAGATGAAATCATATTTATTTACATGCATATTGAATTAAAAAATTACATCAATGCCTGAACAAACACCATATCCTAGAAAATCGTGAATAGTCCAAGCCACAATATCACCAACCGTAATATGTCTTTCATTGATGCTTTTCGATACATCAATGACATTAATACCTCTCCATAACTCTTGAAGATCGTCAATGAGAGGAGCAAGATATACATTCATATCTTTAACTTGTCTTTTGCCTGGGATTAAAAGTGAAAGAATTAAATGTTCCTTTTTAATGCTAAGATATGGTGGAAGATTGTAGTTTATGACTACCACTAGCCATGTTGACCATTTACTGGATTTCATGGAGAATGGATTAACCCCATCTAATGCAACTCCTAACTTTAGATTCTGTGGATTTTGTGCAAATTCAGGCCATGTAGAATCAATATGCTGAAAAGCAACACTATCATGAGGAATTCTGATTATTCCATCAGTACTTTTGTGATCATGTCCCTAAGTCAAAAGCTTTGATAATTCGGGGCTTTGAAACATATGTCTAATCCATGGAGCCAATGGAAAATGTCTCAAAATACAATCGTTAGGACATGCATGTATACATTGATAATCTATACCAAGATTGTTGATTATCTTCTTCATTTCATCATGTGAGGTAGGAAGAATATTCTGACTTGGTAAAAACTTTTCACATAATTACCTGTAAGTTTATCAAAAAAAGATATATTGAAAAAAGTAAATAAATAAATATAAATATATATACGCATATAATTTTATATATGTGTATGCTTATGTGCATCTTTCAAAATATTCACGCAAAATTTGATTGTTTTTTATGCTAGGATACGATTGTTTGTTTTGGAGGATATGAAGTATGTACCTTCATTGAATGATTTGTCGATTCTATCATATGTTCAGTTTGAAAGTGTGAGAAGTGGGTTTATAATTGCTATTCAAAGAATTTGGCACTGTTTATAGGCCATACGATGGTGACCTAGATGAATCGCATGCACAGAGATCACTCAAGATAGAGCAACCTGATTATAAGGGACTAGTACCTGCAGGATTCCTGGGGTATGCAGTAAACCTCTTGGCATGTCAATGATGAGCATCTAAACTTTAGGATACAAAGTGAAAATCATGGTGGCTTGAGAGGATCACTTTTATACAGCTTGTTCAAAGAACTTCAGGTTTATGACACTGAAGTTTTTTGAACAAGCTGTATAAAAGTGATCCTCTCAAGCCACCATGATTTCCACTTTGTATCCTATAGTTCAGATGCTCATCATTGACATGCAAGAGGTTTACTGCATACCCCACGAATCCTGCTGCCACTAGTCCATTATAATCAGATTGCTCTATCTTGAGTAACGTCTGTGCATGCGATTCATCCAGGTCACGTACCATTATATGACCTATAAACAGTGCCAAAATCTTTGAATAGAAATTATAAATCCATTTCTCACACTTTCAAACTAAACATGATAGAATCAACAAATCATTCAATGAAGGTACATACTTCATATCCTCCAAAACAAACAATCGTATCCTGCCATCCAAACAATCAAATTTTACGCGAATATTTTGGAAGATGCATTAATAGTTTTCAAAGATGCGCGGACAAAAAGTGTCCATTGAATTTAAGTTCTTGTTCTTACCTTATCTAAAGTAAGAATAAAAACCTGCACACACACACACACATATATATATATATATATATATATATATATATATATATATATATATATATATATATATATATATATATATATATATATATATATATATATATATATATATATATATATATATATATATATATATTTATGCATATATATATATAAATAGATAGAAAATTGAAAATTATACCTTAATAGTGTCGAATTAGATACATTACTCCATCCAAAACGATTTTGAAGGTTGAGAATAAGTAAGCTCGCACTTAGTCGTGTCAAACAACTTCCTTCATATACATGCTTTAGACATTCCTCTCGAAGATATTTCTCATTTTTAGAAATATTAATGCTCTCACTGTCATTTTGATACCAATCCTCTATAAAATCTGCCATGCCATCATCTTCATCATTGTCACACAAATCTTGTACTTTATCGTCTTTTGAATATAGATCTTTCAAGTTTGCATATTGCACATGATTAGTTTTGCATAGCCTCCTCATGGAAGCTTTTGATAAATGAGGTCTTACTGGTAATTGTGAATGCTGTGGAGGAATATCATCAACATCATACATTGGAATCTACACATATAAATAATTTCATTGGTAAATGAATAAAAAGTAAACTTTAAATAAAAAATTAAGTATATAACTTATTAAATATGGATAGAAAATTTTTATTCTCTCTAGCTAAAAGGTGCTCTTGGAGGTCTACGCCATCCATAATTCACTAATAGTTCATCACCAGCATGTAATGTAGTAATAGCATTGACAACTATGTATCTTGATACATCTCTACTCATGTATGGTGACTCATGACTATTTTCATGCTCCTCAAATGTGCAATTAGTCCTTGAACTATTATGTAACCCTCGACTACTATCTATTAAACCTGCTATATTTCCATGCGTGTAAGGTCTTCCATCAATATATAATCTTTCATTTTCTGCATGTAAAATCCTTCTACTAGTAAGGGATGCTGCGTTCAAGCATATTGCATAAGCACCCCTGCTTTGAACATAACGTGAAAGTCGATGCCAATCTCCCCATCCATATATAGGACCACAAAATGACATAAGAGTGACTTCAGAGTTCGGAGGCACATACAAATCCTCTACAATAAAGAGACCACAACCAGCATTAGTAATAGTGGATGGAGCAATCATATAGCGATTACCCCAAAAGTTGAAAACCTCTCCATCTAAAGGAAGTGGTCCTCTATTCCATCCTCCATATCTTCTTCTATCATATGTTTGTACTAAAGAACGATCACGAACTGGCAATGTGTAATCTCTAGCCGTTTCATTCTCTAAACCAGGAGGTAGAGGATTTCTAGAAACCTCTGCTTGTAATTGATGAAAAACAAGTCCATGACGTGTACGAGGTATATTAACATTATGAGAAAACTTATCATCATCATCATCATCAAGCAAGTATTCTTGTATATCAACAATAATTTGATTTTATATATGGTTTTTAAATAAAATAATGACATTAATATATATAAAAAATACATACCAAAGTGTTATCACGTTGACTAGGTGATGGTGCATGCTCAATAGTACCATACTCTTCCTCATGTTCAATACATTCCAATAGTGGTCTTCGATACGTGCCATAACAAGAGTTACACCAACATATAATATGCTCTTCATAGTAAAATTCATCATATTTCCTATCGGAGGACACATGTGAAGTCATTGCATGGGTAGGAGGTGGTGGAGTACCCTCTAATTGATCAGAATCTGCACATAATAAGAAACAAAAAAATATATATAAGTTATGTATCTATCAAATATATTTAAAACTAAATGTCTGATATACTTACAGTATAAATTCGTTGCACGATGAGGTTTGAGATTAAATTAACAGGAGATATTGTATGGTCGAGAAAAATAAGAGGCGAGCTAACATACCACCTGAGTCGTGGCAGTTTTTTCGTAGACAGCTACGTCTTCAGGAGTCATTTCCTCAGCAGAAGGTACACAAATTAATAGTTTATATTTATAAATTTTATATATTTTAGTAATTTTTTACATTTAATTTATGTATTTTTTTTCTTGAATAAACAAGCTGCTGCAAAGAAGAGAGTGGAGTCGGGCCACACATCGCACCTAGGCCAAATGGGCCATAATGGTTTTGTTGCTACATTTGTAAGTATATGTGTTATTGTGAGTATATTTTTTTATTTTAGTAAAAATGCAAGTAACTAATGTTTTTTATTTGTTTCATTGCAGCGCAAGGATTATGGCCGATATCCTACGCAAGATGAGATCGAGTATGCTACACATTTTGGATATCGGCGTTTGATCGAGTATATGCAAGATCATCCTAATGCCTTTGCGAGTATTTTTGAATTTTATATAATTATTTTATGTTTATGAATGGTTTAATTGTTTTATTTATTTATGTTTGTTATATGTAAGAGGAGTATTATGGAGAGACAAATATGGATGAGATGGAGAGACAGACATAGGAGGGATGATCTCGATCGTCACAAGGTGATCATGATGATGAGGATGAGAAAGATCAGGATGATCATGATATTGCTGATGATGATGATGATCATGATGATGATGATTAGGATTTTAGTTGACTATGACATTGGATTATATGTATTTACATTGATATATATATATATATATATATATATATATATATATATATATATATATATATATATATATATATATATATATATATATATATATATATATATTATCTATATATTTTTCATTTCAGTTACGTTTTGAGTTATGTGTATGGTATTAAGTAATGAAGAGTGTTGTTCTATTGATTGTTATTATTGTTTATATTAAGCATGTGTTTTAATACTTTAATTATAAAATTCATTCATATGTGTGTACCTAAGTGTATATGTATGTAGTGTATATGTATGTATGTGCATGTGTATGTGTGTGTATATGTATGTATGTGCATATGCATGTGTAAGTGTATATGTGTGTATGAGTATGTGGATGTGCATGTGTATGTGTGTGTATATGTATGTGCATGTATATGTGTAACTCTATGTGTATATGTGTGTTTGTGCATGTATATGTGTATATGTAGGTATGTGCATGTGTATGTGTGTTTTAATACTTTTATTATATAAATCATTCATATGTGTGTACCTAAGTGTATATGTATGTGTGTGTATATGTATGTATGTGCATGTGTATGTGTTTGTATATGTATGTATGTGCATGTGCATGTATAAGTGTATATGTGTGTATGAGTATGTGCATGTGCATGTGCATGTGTGTGTATATGTATATATGTAAATCTTTTTATGTGGTTGTAGAAATGTTTGTGCATATGCATGTGTATATGTATGTATGTCTAAGTGTATGTGCACATGTATCTGTGTGTTTATATGTGTGTGTATGTGCATGTGTATATGTGTATATGTGTGAAAGTGCATCTTCATCATGTATAAGTGTATAAGTGCATATCAATAAGTGTGAGTATTCTATCTAATGAAAATAACACAATTCAAATGATATACCAAGAATAGAAATTGTACTAACAATAGTTAGCCATACTTTTTACTTGGTAGCTTCTTGAATAACCTGCAATAAAGAGAGAGAGAGAGAGAGAGAGATAATTCAAAGAAAGAAAGATGTAGAAAGAGAGAAACAGAGACAGAGGGAGACCATAAGAGAGAGCTTAGGCAAAACAACATTTTTTCATATACTTGCTTCAGCTCGTAAGCACAGCGCAATTGCGAATGTTGGAGAGCTCTTCGATCGGATGCGTGAAAATGCCAATCGAAGAGCCTCGAACGTTTTAATTTTTGTCCATCAACAGATCGTCGTGTAAACGATGCTAGCCGTCGTCGCATAAGCGACTTGTTTTTAGTGTCGCTTATGCGACGACAAACATCGTCGCTTATGCGAGGTAAAACAGCGTCACTTTTGCCTTTTAAATACGTCGTGTTAGCGATGCTGTATGGGAGCGTCGCACCCTGTCGCACCACATGTCGCAAAAAAGGTCGTTCACTTCATCGTTTAATCGATGGTCCATGCGCAACGCTAATTACGATGCATGTTGCAATTTTATAGCGACGAAATTGTGTCGCCTTAACCGTCGCTATATGCCCGTATTCCTTGTAGTGCTTCTTCGTTGCTGTAGTAGCCTTCCCCGCATTGGGAGTGTGATGGGCCAACTCCAAGGGGGGGGGGGGGGGTTTAGCTTGTCCCCACAAGGAGAAGGACGACCACGAGTTAAGGGGCAAGCCCTTGGGTAACTCGGGAGCCAAAGTGGGACATTAGATGCGGGACGGCCCAGAGGCCGGATGTAGTGGAAGATGGGACATTGTCCATAAGATGCGGGGGACAGCCGCCGATGGTGGGCCGTCCCAACGGTTGATTGCCGATGCGTCCATGGTAGCCATTTTTCAAGAGGCATAGTGGCTCTCCTTTGCCAGACACGTCCATAGCCCCTTTACATGAGCGGGCGAGATGAGGGACGGACAGCCAAGCCGGCTGTCCCATTGCTTACATGCCAGCCCCGTCAAGGATGGACGACGGGCGTTCCCGTTACCCGACATCTACCCACGTTCCAAGGGGCAACCGATGTCCCCAAGAAAGGTGAGGAAGGGAAGGCTCAGCACTCATGCCCATGGTGTGTCTTAGCGCGGACGTTAGGGGCATTCCTAGCCAATCCGCCGTCGAGAGGCATGCACGGTGTCGGGTCGTGAGAGATGCTTGGATGGTGGATCAAGTCATCCGCCTAAATAGTTCGGCACACGCGGGGTGTCTGTAGCAAACTCAGGTACAAGTATAACTTTTCCTAAGGTCCGTAAGGTGAAGCGTTCCTATAAAGTTCAACTGCATCAAAATACGAAGGTGGGATAATCTTTTCACTAACTATTTGATCTTTTATAGTTTCGTTTGTTTCTTCTTGGATAGTTTCTACGTTTCTATCTACAGTTGGAGGAAAATTTTCTTCACTAACACTAGGAGGAACAGTAGAAAGGTAAGTTATAGTTGTTCTAAGATCGTGCAAAGATTTTTCTACTATGAATGCTTTTATTGATTCTTTATCTTCTATTGATTTTGGAAACAACAATTCAAAAGTTGATGAAGGTAGAAAGGTGTTGCTAGAAGAATTTTCTTTAGACATAAAAGATGATACTAAATTAATAACCAAAGTCCTATACAACCTCAAGGATGATGTTTAAAAATGACAGTCTAAAAGATAGCCTATACAAGCTAATAAAAGTTTCAAACTAAGGACAATCTCTGCTTTCAAACTTCAGGTCACATGTGTATCTCCAGTTCGCCAATAGCTTCAGTTCACCAAGAGGCTGCAATTCTTCATAAATCAAATCTGCAAAAAAACATTAGGATTATAAGTAATGTTACAAGAAACCTTTGGAAACATAAATAAATTTACAAAACTTAAATCACATGTACGTATAACATTCTCATTCACATGCATATACACATACATATGCTCATGCATACATTAACTCATTCATATTCATTCTAAAACATACATTCACACACATGCTCATTCATTCACTTTCATGCCCATACATACTAACCATGCACACACTGATGCACATGCTAAGATGCATATTTTTTAATATACACATGCATTCACTCATGCACATGCTCTAATGCACTTGCACACTCATACACATTCATGCTTATGCATACTAATCATGCATATGCATATACACACTCACATGCATACACAACACTCACCTTTGAATACATATAATCATGCACATATATTAACATTAATTGGTATGTAATAACACTCTTTAGATCATGTATGTATACACGTTAGCTCATATGAAATGCATGCATATGCACATACTCATGTATACTATCATGCTACACATACTCATATATGCACATATTAACATACCTTCTTTCTTATGCTAACACACTTTTATAAACTTATACTTAAGCTAACACATAATAACCCACTCTCTTATGCATATACTTATGCATGCATTCATAAGAGTCAAGCTCTTACATATTTCCACTTGCATAGTTATACTTCACAT